>JARKIC010002280.1:0-68707 GCA_029378375.1 Mycena olivaceomarginata | reverse complement strand
ATTACAGATCCTGTTCCCGCTGCAGAGCGAGGAGCCCATGAATGAACCGAATATGCGGGCCCAATATACGAACCTGGTAAGTTATTTCTTTCGACATTACCAATTTCATGCAGTCAGCTTATTCTACTTCTGAGATTCTGGTACCTTTGTGCCCCAGGAATTTGTGTTCAATGGCACTATTGTTCCGCAAATCCTAATTGATGGCAGGTCTTCCTTTCATGAGACTGAATCACCACTAAATTCCCCGCTAGATTCCTTCGGTATGCCATGGAGTATCCCCCAAACCTCGATGCTGGCCCAGTTGATTTTCCTAGTGACGTTTTGGTCAATCCTATCGAGAGCGCCACTGGACTAGACGACTTCAACATGGAAGATATCTTTCCAAACTTTGACCCTCAGGTTTCAATTTCGTACGATCTGCCACCATTACCTGCACCCCCAGCATCCTCCCCTCGCGCACCAGTGGTCACGGAAGGGATGCAATCAACCCGGAAGTGCAAAACGAGGGAGCCGGAGGTTGATGTACGAAATATCATTCAGAAAGCCAAGGTTGTGCGAGGTTCAGGGCTTGAGTCAGAGCAGAGGGTCCAGAGTAGCTGGTTGAGTCCCCCATGGACATCGGAAGAAGTGCACCCTGGTTTTTTTTTACTCACTCATGATGACCATTTACAATTACAATTACCTGAGTACAACCTATGTTCTCCGTTCTCGATGAATGTGTATTTAAATTCCCCCACCTTCTTCTGCCGCCTCCCCACATCTATTCTCAACCTTTCAGCAATGAACTTGTGTATTTGTCTGTGATGCGACGAGGGCTTAGCGCCTTGACCGAATCAGGTAAATTACCATGCACTCTGTGTAGCTGAGTATTAACCGTACATAAATGTAGACTCCTTTTCTCAGGATAGATTTGTTTAGAATTCATTTTGCACTTGATTTCGATGAAGAGCACGAAAAGGAAAGTTTACAGCCACAATCTAACGAGGGCGCTCGTTGAAATGGGAGATAGGTGAAGCAGCAAACAAGAACAAAGGTGTTTGTAGGTGGCTGACGGACCTCAAGGGAAAGAATGCCTTCAAAAACATTCAATTCGGGGATACCGCAAAAAGGGATCAAACGATGCGCCTTCATGGCGTCGTTCTGCTCATATCAAAATCTCATGCAGCGGGGGGAGAAATAAATCGCGCGCAAAAAAAGGAAATGCATAATCATGATTACGATGTGCTTCGCGAGCACTCCGTGCTTTCAGCGGATTCCTAGTATTGAGTTACCAAAGGTGCATCAGGCTGGTGAAACGTCATAATGAGGGTACACGCTCATTGATATCTGAACACAACTTGAACTGCCGTGGCCTCAGCGGATCAATAATTCTTGCCGCTGATTGCCTTGATCGCCGCCCCGCGTCGCAAGCGGAGTTGACAAGCGAGTCCCACTTTCAATCACTTCGTTTATGGGACTCGGACGCTGATAGTGGGAGTGGGACTCGGCTACTACCTTTAGCCGAGTCCCACTCCCATAACTTATACTGTACCCGTGCGTATGTGTGAAACGGTTTTTGGACCGTGACTGAAACTGTAGAAGTGAAACATGAAACGGTATGACCGTTATCCGTGACATGGTGCACTCTTGAAACGCTCGTGGTGGTTGAGGCAGGGATGATACCCAAATAATGATCAGAAATCTTCAGCCTCTTTTCTCCCAAGGGAAACAGAGTTCAAGTGGGCCGCACAGTGTGATATTGATTACCTCAACCCAAGATTGAGGTGGAAAATGGCCCTGAAATGTGTATATCCAGTACGCCATTGAGATCAGAGCACTAAGAATGGTTGGGAGAGATTTTATACAATTTTTAAGGCAGAAAATCAATATTTTCAGCGACTTTTGAACGTCACACTTGAAACGAGGGCCCCGTTATGCGTTATATTTTTGAAACGAAACGGGCAGCCCGTTATGCGTTACGTTTCACGCATTCACACGGGTACAGTATATTCCCGTTGGCGCGTGCATCGACGATAAAACAGTTTGGAGCTCGGCCGCCTCAGTCAGATTTGAACCTGACAAGGGGTGCATCAAGTGATGTGCTTCGTGATGGCACCACTGATTGATGTGCGATGTGAGCCGCCTCATCATCGCCACTCCGGCCAATGTAAGACGAGCCCAGGGCACTGCGCAATTCAAGCACACTAATTAAAGGACCAAATTGCTAGACATGGCTCAATGGCAGTGGGATCGTGCCTGCATCCATGGTGTAAGCAGTGAAGCCTGCAATGCAGGACTCCCATTCAACTTGGTATTGGGCACTGATGCATGCTTTGCAATATTGTTTTATCAGTTGTTCAGCTGGCCTCTTTTTCTTTTTTCTTGGCCATCAGGGTCTGGAACCTCTTTTGTTTGATGATCTCGGTCTTATGTCAGTCTGCAAAAAGAGTCCGTTATTGAAAATGTGAGATCTACCAACCATGTAATGTCACCAGGTACCGGGAAAGAAAATATGGGGATTGAGTACTACTCTAACTTACATGAGCAAAAAGTTACAAAATCGATGGAAACTTGAGTCGCAGCAAACTCAAATTAGGAAAGCTTTCCATGTAGCTAGGTGATCAGCATCTGAAGCATAATTTACTGTCAACAAGACACGCTGCTGCATCGCTCCGGCACCTCAACAAATAAATGAAAATGAAAATACTGAGTTGAATTGGAGAATAATACCACAAAAGTATCCAAAATATAGTCCGTGAAATAGCCTGTGTCTCAAGGTGCTCGGTTTGCAACTGTTACCCTGAGTCAAAGAGATATTAGAGAGTTTGCGGTAGCCACCGGGAGCCACCCGGTGGCTCATCAGGCATGCGGTGCCGGTGCTCTACACTATGTTTGCTGCCAGTGGCTCCCGGTGTGGCTCATCATGTATGAGGTTGTAAAATGCATATGGCATTCATTTTTACTGAGTTTTGAAGCCACTGGCACCGCATGCCTGATGAGCCACCGGGTGGCTCCCAGTGGCTACCGCAAACTCTCTATTACAATGATTTGGACCAAGAGAGTCAAATTTAACAATTGTAGGGAGTTTGACCATTGGGCACAGCATGCAGGAGGGAAGCCAGAATGGGGAGCATGCATGGTTGGTCAAAGGTTGAGGACACGAGGATTTCAAGCCATAAACAAAAACCTTGCTGGATGCAGTTGCGAATTGTGAATGAGATCGTGACTGAGGAGTAGGCATTTAACTAAAGAGGTACTTTTCAGGATCCAGAGAAAACACCATGAGAGCCCAACTGCTTGTGTGATAAGCAAGACTTGAGCAGTTAAGATCCAAGTAGTCCACTTGCAGCACTCAGAGGAAGAATATGGAGTTGCCTGCTGGACTTGCGGTTGAAAAGTTTGCCAGATTTTTGACAGTATTTGGGGTGTTAAGGAACCAGACCTTGGCCGAACCACAGTTTGACAGTTGACTAACCAGAAAGACAGAATCTATAGAGCAAGATGAATAATTGAAAGCAAGGATTCAATGGATGAGAGAGACCCAAGATTGCAGGTGAGCACTTGAGCAGCCCGAACAACCCAATCAGTGATCAGATCAGCTATCTGATCAATCGAACTAGGAATACCCTTTCTGGATCCCCATTGGTTTTGATCAGTTCTCCGACCCACCAGGTTACCAATCAACTCCTTACACTCATGTACCCCTGCATTTACTTTTCATCCATATTGTCTGTGTATTGGACACTTTACCTTAGTTGCAACCCCTAGGGACTTTAGTATATAAGCTACAGCTACTTTCCTGTACTTTACACTATTCTAGTCTAAACTCCAGACTTATTTGTTGGAACTCTTTGTGCTTCAGTCTCCCTCGTCATCTCAGAACCCGGAATCTGCTCTGTGCTGACAAAAACCAGAAGAAATGGTGCAGTGAGAAAATTACTGCGGCACAGTGAGATCTATGTTGTGAGCTGAAAGAACAGCCTGCGTGGGGAAGAGAGCACAGGTGAGCAAATCAATAGCAAGCTCACAAATGAGAAGAACAAAACAGGGCACTGGGAGCACAGAGACAAAGAAAATAAAACATGTGGTCTGTAGCAGACCACAGAGCCATTCTGCAATCCAACAAAGAACAGAAGTGAATTCACTTGAAGCAGGAGAAAGTTCGGGGGAAGCACAGTTGATTAGACAAGCAGACAGCCGTAGACAGTGGGAGACAGAGCCAAGAGCAGTAAAGCTATATGGAGAAAGGTACCAACAGGTACAAACTGATGAGCACGACCAAATGAGAAAAATCTTAAAGAACGGTTAATGAGGAAATATTTAGCAATCTGCTGTGAAGTGTGCACATAGCATGTCACAAGGGTGATCAGTTTATTTTCAGTAGATTCTTGTTGTTATGAGTACTTTATGTACTCATTATTTTCATCAATCTATACCGGGTTTTTGGCGAGCTGTCAGAAAGTCAGTGTGTCTATCCGTGGAACGAAAGGCTGTGTTCATTAGCTTTTTGAAGTCTTTTTAAAACTCGATCTAATGAATTTAGGGTAGGGTTAGGGTTATGACGCTGTTGCGGGTTCGCAGCGATTTTCCTTAGTTGGCAGTGACTTGGAGGCAGGGTCAGTTCACAGACGTCGAAATATGTTTGTTCAGGGTTTTCAGTTGTATAATGGTCGGTATTGATTCTTTAAACGAGCATATACGCTCGTCACCCGGATACCAGGCTGCCTACCGGCTAGGTATATTAGATGGCATACCGGTTTTTTGGTGACCTGAAAGTAATTCAGTGCAACTACTAGTGGAGCGAAAATTTCACTCAGCATCGTGGAGGTGAGTTGACCGTACATGAATGAGTAAAGGTGGGATCGGGGAACAACCGCCGCAGATGCTTCAAAGTTCAATGTCAGCTCTTATCTACATCATGTGATCTGTTTGTGAAGAAAGAATGTGTGTTCATGGTGCGACCTGCTTCACTCAGGAATAGGTTTCTTACTACAAAATTGAGTATTGAATTAGCATTGACTTCATTCCAGGCACTGAGACTATTTAATTAAGCAATCTGTATCTGATAGCAGCTGTTGGTTGAGTTTCAACTGAGCCGTTCACTGGTTGGGAGATTCAAGTTTTTCAGCACAATTTATGGTGAAAAATGTTGTTTGTTTTTCAGACATTTTTCACTGAAAAAGGTAGTGAAAAACTCAAAACATTTTCAACATTTTGTGAGTTTGAGGTGAAAAATTCAAAAGTAAGCTCAAAAGAGGTGAAAAGGATTCGAATTTTTCACCACTTTTTTCAGTGAAAAATGTCTGAAAAACAAACAACATTTTTCACCATAAATTGTGCTGAAATCTTGAATCTCCCAACCAGTGGTTGGTTATAATTTCAAGCCTGCCAGCTGGGAATTTTTGTTCTGGATACTTTAGACGTACACGATGACGATGGAAGAGGTCCTGTAATTTTCCGGGGTCTCTGCATCAGGAAAACCCGAAACCCGTAATTGGAACCAACTGGCCGTAATTGTGTCCAATTGTTCCAAATTGGGATATTGTCACCGATTGTCGGAATGGCCAGGTCCCCCTGAATTCACGTAAATTATGGCAGATTGTGAGCTTTTGTTGCAAATTGCGAGCTTTTGTTGCGGATTACATGCATTTGATGCCAGAGTGTATGAGATTCACAGTCATTGTCGGGTCTTAGAGCGCACTACACCAATTACAAGAACAACTATGATGCATTAAAATGTGGTGTGCGACACACAAACATAGGGTAAGAGTATGGAAGGGGGCAGATCCAAAAATTATATACTGATTAAAACTGGTCAAGTAGTAGTATACGTGCTGGGGATCACGAGAGCTCTATGAAACCAACTACTCAGGCAGCCGGAAACTAGTCTGAGTCGAAATCAAGCATTGCGAAGGCTTCCTTTTGGAGGAGTGTAGTCGGGACTCCTGAGCCTTTATTGAAAGACGAGTTGTGCCTATTAAGAAGATTAGATACCAGATGAGATAAAACCCAGATAAAAAGTAGCTTACGACGCCTTCGTAAAGATCATCTCCATTGTTGAATGGTATCTCGCGGGTTTGGTCTGCTTCAGCGTGGCGAGCAGCTGGATATGAACATCGTAGATATCTTGGACCCGTGAACCCTCAAATTTCGCAAATTTGTGTTCGCCGGTGGACAAGTCATTCATGGCGTCAGAAAGCTTTCAAACGACTTCGTGAATACTCAAAGCCTGAGGAGAGGAAGTAGGGCTTACCGCAGCACATGAGATGGCAACCATCGGCGGGTGTCGCTTCGTAATTTCCGGCTTCGTTCCGCACAAACATGGCTTCAACTCGTTCGGCGATGGGAGCCTGGCCGGTAAAGAAGCCCGCGGCAACGGCAATGACCCCGTCATGCTGGTAAGGCTTCTTACGATCGGGCTCTCCGGGCTGTATGTGTAACAATGTGGGAAAGAATGGTACAGTACACATGTGAAGAACAACTTACCACCATCTTATTGGTCTGGAAGTCCATCCTCTGCGGCAAGAAATACCTCATCAATAATACAACACATAAATGGCGGGGACTTACACCAGGCTTCCGAGGATATATGAATGTCTGACCGGCTCTGAGACTCGCAATGAGGTCAGTGCAGTTATGTGTTACACCGTAACTTCCGAACAGAACCGCTGTTGCCCAGGTTTTGACTTTCCCGCGAAATGCGCTGATGCGGCCGTGGAGCTATAAACAGATTACCAGATGTACAGCGATGTAAAGATCCTTACCACGGGAACGAGGCCTTCGCGATACGGTTCTTCATCACGTAGTTTGTTAGCGATAGCGGCCAGCGTTAAATCACGAGTAGCGCGAGCCATTGAATCGTAGCCGAATTTCGTCTTCCCACGAAGATCTGGGTACATATTCTCGATTATGTGAAACCCAAAATAGTAGTCAATCGCAAGCTGCAGCATGCGCTCGACGTCCCGGTGCTGAGTCTTTGTACCCACGGCTCCGCGCTCATTGAGCCGAATTTCGATGCTGTCAGTGTCAGGGTCCTCGAGGCGCTCAACAGGTTCGGTTTTGACTTTGACTTTGGCGGCGGTCGTCGAGGGCTTGCGAATGTGGCTGCGGGGAGAGAGAATGCTTGTCCTCGGGTTCGACCTTGACCTTCGTGGCTCGAGAGGGCTTGCGGCTATTAGCGCGCGCCAGTGGGCGCTCCGGATTCCACGATGGGAGCTGCAGCAAAGACCTCAGGTCATGCTCGATTGAATATTGATAAAGCTTACCTCTTGTTCTTCCCGTTGCAATTCACGTTTACCTCGGGGCTTGTCCGATGTGCGGGGCATCCACCTCGCTGCGCAAAGGACCCTACAAAGTAATTGTTTGATAGTCGGTGGATGGAGGGTGGGGACGAGTAAATAACATACCTCGGATACAGCCTTCCTGGTTTGTTTCGGGTTGGACGGGGGCTGGAGAGGTATGTGGATACTTTGACAAAACAAACGAAATCAGAGTGACTGACCTGAAATTTTTCGATTACAGCAGCATCAGCTACTCGGCGGTGCGCGGTGCGAAGACCTGAAAGGCCAGCCCGAAGAGCGGAGTCCGGCTCTGAGTCTGAGTCAGAAATCTCGATGTGCGACTCCGGCACGCTGTGGTGTCCCGAGCTGAAGGATGCGCGGCTCGATGCCCGATATCCGTCGTCCGAGAACACGCAGTCGTCTTCATCTTGCTCTTCATGCTCTTCGTCATCGCCGTTAGTCCATTGAGGTACCTGGAAGAGAGACGAAAAAGGAAGGAGTAACCATGTCACACAGGTGATGATCTGTGCTCTTACCTCGTCCGCAAGCTGCTGCTGCAATTCACCTGGCCCCAGCTCCTTCAAGTCGTCGTCTCCATCATCAAGATACTCGTTGTCATCGTCTCCGGGGTCTCCGCCCCCATCCGAGTCGACAGCTTCATCTTCATCGAATGCGTCTTCAATCGCCGATTGAGACTTCGGGGCGCCAGGCCTGGCTTTACTGGAGGCTCGATTTACTGTGGTCTTGGTCTGGGTGGACATCGCCTCGGTCTCAGATGCTGTGGGCGAGTCGATGATCATTCTCCTGGCTTTGGAACCTTCGAAAGCAGAAGAGCGTTAGAATGATTTAACGAGACAGCTGAATGACTTGTGCTTACCTCGGCTGGAAAGCACCATTTCCTCGGGCTCTGGTTCCTCCATAGGAACGTCCTCTTCATTGCCTACATCGAAGTTAGCATGCAATCGTCTGGTCCTCTGATAGACATACTAGGATGGTTCTTCTTGGTGGTCTTGCTGCGGGTCGATTCCTTGGTAGTTGATGCCGCACGTTTTCGGACACCAGAATCTGACTTGATCTTGGAGCCCGTGGGAGCGGCGCCGACCCATACTGCAAGCAGGAAATCAGCAGACCAAGAGCTCGTTGTGACAGACAACATACTGGCATTACGAGTAGCATCTAATTTGGCCTTGCGGTCAGCTAAAGAACGACTCAGACTGAGTAATATCGGTATGAGAATGTCTTACGGCGTTTGGAAGTAGGCTTCTCAGCAACAGGTTCTTCCTGAGCTACTGCTCGTTCATCGTTAAGTAAGGGCTTCTTTCCTCTACCACAATGGTGTACTGACCAGGAGCCGAGTCGTCGAGAGCCCTAGGTTTTGGCCTTCCTGCTCTTGGCGCCATTATTTTTGTAAGGAATGTGGTTACCAGCGGAGTGGCGATGCGAAGGGAAGGAGTGAGGAGAATGAGGGAGCACTGGAGAGGAATGACCGACGTGGCAATCGGAGAGGCTGGTTACGTGGCAAAAGTCAGGAATCGTACGTGTTTTTTTTTTCTCTGTCAAATCGAAATTAATTCCGATGCGCTGGCACAGATCGGCTAATAGTCGACTACGTGCATCCTGTACTGTGCAATTACGATTCCGCTGCTCCGAGTTATGTCGTCTAATCTCTGTGCTGCTTGCCACAAGCCTTTTGCCGGCCCAGGGGGGTTACTTCAGCATTATCGACAGACAAAAATGTGCGATTGCACTGCACTATATCGCCAAACAATGGATTATGTCCCCCACACAGATGGGGTTTCTTGCGAAGTACAGAGTGAGGATGAAGATGTCGTCGATGTTCCCTCAGACGAGGATTCCGACGACGATGAAGACCCTGCACCTCAGTGGGAAGAACCTGTCCCAGATGACCCGGCCGACGGACCTGAACCAATCGAGGAGGATGCCACGGGTGCTCAGAACGTCGGTTTAGATCCTGCGCAGCCTGCCCCAGAGGAAACGATTTATTCGGAAGCCACACATAACGGTATTCGGGGGTGAAGCTGGTGCACCTTTACCCCGCGGAACTGAGCCAGCATATGCCAAATATGAGGCTCATCTTTCCGAGATCGATGACAACCCTTGGGCCCCGTTCAATTCCCAGATGGATTGGCAGATTGCACGCTGGGCTAAGGTCCGCGGGTCTATTTCGACCGCATTTTCGGACTTGTTGGCGATCAACGGTGTAAGTTCCATATATTTTGATTCTGATTAAATTTGTGCTCAATCCGTGAAGGTTACGGAGGCTTTGGGACTGTCGTACAAAAATTCGCGAGAGCTGAATGCGATCATCGACGATCAGCTCCCCGAGGGGAGACCGGTTTTTCAGCGACAAGAAATTGTTGTTGGGGGGGAAGCTTTCGAGGTCTATTTTCGTCCTATCATAGAATGTGTGCGCGCGCTCTACGGCGATCCTGAATTTGCGCAAGATCTCATCTTCTCCCCTGAACGACACTACGCGGATCTCGACAAGACAATTCGTCTGTACCATGATCTTCATACGGCCAAATGGTGGTGGATGACACAGGTAACTTAAATTCGCTCAGTGTAGCTTCTGGTCTAAAGGTTCGACCAGAAAACCTTGGAAAGGCGTAAGCCTGGTGCCACTATTGTTCCCGTCATTATATCGACCGATAAAACCCAAACGACCATGTTTCGAAACAAGGCCGCCTATCCGGTGTACATGACGATCGGGAACATTCCCAAGGATATTCGGCGCAAACCTTCGCGCCAGGGATACATCCTAATCGGCTACTTACCCACAACACGCCTCGATCATATCAAGGTTGCCGCTGCCCGCCGTCGCGCTCTCTCCAACTTGTACCATGCATGCATGCGCAAGATCTTTAGCCCATTGAAGGATGCAGGTCTCAATGATATTAAAATGGCGAGCGGGGACGGAGTCTTGCGCCGCTGCCATCCGATTCTGGCTATCTTTGCGGGCGACTATCCAGAACAGTGCCTTGTCACTGGGATCAAGTCCGGGGAATGTCCGACCTGTGTTGTTCCGAACGAGGAACTCGGGGATTTCTTCGAGGACATGTTCGAGCCCAGGGATCTCGACGCTGTACTAGCCGCGCTTGCCAAAGCTGATGGCAATGCAACTGACTTCACTCGTGCATGCGCAGCGGCCGGTGTCAAACCGATCTATCATCCTTTCTGGGAGGATTTGCCTTTCGTTAACATTTTCCTTTCCATCACACCGGATATCCTACACCAACTCTATCAGGGTGTTATCAAACACGTCGTTAATTGGCTCAAAGCTGCATTTGGACCAGCTGAGATCGATGCTCGCTGTCGGCGGCTTCCACCCAATCATAATGTCCGCCTTTTCCTCAAAGGTATAACTACGCTCTCCCGCATCTCAGGGACGGAACACGGCCAGATCTGTCGAATCCTTCTCGGCCTCATTGTCGATCTTCATCTCCCCGAACGGCAGTCTACGGCACGGCTTATTCGATGTGTTCGAGGTGCCCTCGACTTTCTGTACCATTCCCAATACCCCATTCACTCCACGGAAACTGTGGACGCTCTCACCGCAGATCTTCGGTCATTCCACGACAACAAATCGATCTTTGGAACTTTCGACAACTATAATACGGAGTATACGGAGCGGCTCCACATCGATTTCACGAAGGATGCCTACCGCGCCACCAATCGGAAGGACGAGTACCTTCAGATGACGTTGTGGTTGGAGCGGAAGGAAAAAAGTCTCCGCCACGAGAAGTTCATCCGCTGGCGCTGTGCTGGTTCTCCTCTGCCATCCACTGCGAAACCCACCTGGCACCCCGCCGATTTTGTCCAACATCGGCACCTACAGATGACAAAGTCCCCATCCGCGTATGGCGTGAAGCTATCGGACCTCACGGACAACTGTAGGGCCGAGTATTTCCGTGATGCTTTTGCATGCTTGTCGTCGGCTTCCAGAACCCGGACTTCTCGAAGCGTCAGGTCGAAGCGGCAGCGGCGGACTACTTTTTGCCATTCCAGTCAGTATCTGTTTACCACAAGATCAAATTTTGGAACGAAGATCCGTTGGGACGAGAAAATGCTGGGGACGCCCTTGATGTCGTACATGTTAAACCCGGCTACACCAACAAACATGGACGACGTATCGGAGGCCGATTCGACACAGTAATGGCCAACGATGGTACGGTAGAGCACACGGGAATCAAAGGTACGATCGCTGAGCTGTCCCCTTGCCGTGTACTAATTTTGGGAACCATTAACCAGGATATCGTGTTGGACGTGTCCGCGCGGTATTTTCCCTTTCAGAACGTGTGTTAAATGTTGTTTTCACTGGTCCCAAACCAGCGAAACATCTTGCCTATGTGGAATGGTTCTCAAAATTTCCAAATGCACCGGACCTGAACCACAAGATGTACAAGATCTCGCGTCCTGTTGAGTGTACCACGAGTATCATTCCTGTTTCAAATATTCGGCGAAGCATCCACTTATTCCCACAATTTGGCCCTGTTGCTCCTCGCGAATGGACAAGCGAGAATGTTTTAGACCTATGTACAAAGTTTTATGTCAGTCCATGGTCGGACCGACATGCTTATGTTACCATTTGCTGAATCTAATTTGACCTGTTTCTTGCTCGCGGTTATATTTTTCGGTAATAATACACATTTTGGACCAAAATACGCAACTTTGTGTCGGAATGCAAAGAATTGTTTGAGAATGGCAGAATGTCAGCTTGTGGCAACATTTATGACCATTTGGGGAACAATTGCGAGATTCGGGTTTTCCTGATGTGGGCCCAATGGTAGACCAAATACACTAAATAATGGTTTGTTGATTATTGGCATGTTCCTGCACCGCATCACCCAAACGGATAAAGCCACACTTCGTTTCCCACTCCTAGTCCATGTGACAGACATTTTTAGGGCATTTTGAAACATTTTTCCGGTGCAGTTCACTTCCCTTCCAACACATTCGTGATTTCATTCCTGTATTTGCTTCATTAGTTCTGCCGTGCTGCCAAAATTTGCTGACATGTATTTGAAGTCCCAAAACACGATTTACGGTACCCCGTAATATTTGTACCGCCGCTGTTAAGACACTTGTAAAAATCATGGTGAATAATGTTGATGTCGTGTGCATGTGTGCGCATCGGGGGCAGGCTCTAATTTAACATGCCTCCACAGTTTTATCACCCCATGAACATGATGGTGATGTTCCCGAGTCCCGTCGCGATGTGTATCCGCCACTCTCAGTATGTCAAGTCAGAAATTCTGTTCTGTTGTTTCATCGGTGACCTGTATGGACTCAACTGCAGCACTGGATTGAATCTGACATTTTTTTACCTCTGATGAGCACTCACTCACTTACCCCCGGGGTTTCAGGGTCATGGTTCATTGCGTGCAAGCACCAGCAAAGGCTATGCATCTTTGTTTGGGCATGTTTTGATTCTCATCAACTTGTTGATTTCACTGTTCCTCATATATGTTTGAACTTCAGCTTGTTGTCCAAAACACCCAATAAATACCTCCTTGTACTTTTATCTTGGCTCACACCTCATTGCTCAACTTGTCCTTGGGCCCTCTCCCCACTCCTATTTTGTTATCGCAGGCACCTGGTCTGCGTTCGGAAGGGTTTCGACTCGAAAAGGGGTTGTCGTAAGAGTAGGAGTGGTGTGATCCGTGGACAGTTGGTGTTCGGGTTGAGCTCGTCGACAGGGAGTGCTTGTAAGTGTCGATGTGGGGGGCACCGTAGGGGACGGGGACCAGGGTCGTGGCACCCGGATGGATGTGCACGTGACAGCAGGGGGTGGCACGGAGACAATGGGACGTCCTGGATGTGTCCACTGTGCAGGCACTCCACGCGCGTGGTGGAGCTGTGGGGCATGCCCAGGCGATCCCCCTCATGCACGCTCATGCTGACGTCTATGCTGGCGTCAGCGCCTTTCGGCGCAATACTCCTCCGCCACCACTTTCAAACACACACAGTCGACGGTGCATGGGGCTCGCCTGGCTTATGCTTTATTGTTGCGTGCCCCCTGTGAGCTCGTCCTCGGTTGTTTCCCTATTTGTATTCTTACTGGGTCTCCTCCCTCTTTTCGATTTCGATTTATTTCCTTTCCTTCAGACCTGGGACACTTGGTCATGCGCGAGTGTCATCGCTATGGACTTTCAAGGCTACTCTGGGTGCCTAACCCCACGGCCTCGCGCTCGTCGTCGAGTACGGCGTTGAGCCCGCTGCCGTGGGCAGCTGTCCTATAGAATTGCACCTCCTGCGCCTCTTCCGTGTCCACACTCCCATACCTCCGCCCGTCGCGCCTTATCCACATCCGATCAGCACCGCAAAACCGCCCTTGCGCAGGTCCCACCGCGCGTGACGTGTTCAATCCCCGTTTGCACCTTCAGTGCGTCACCTCACGCACTGCGTCTCCACCCAGCGTGTTTGCTGCCCACCCTGTCCTCTACATGCTCGCACACCCCACTCGTGTCCCCACGTCATACCTCCACCTCATCCCAGCGACATCACCTCCCGTCTATGCCGTCTGTATCTGGGCCGTCTTCATCCGCCGCGCTCGAATCCATTCCTTGTCCCCAGTTGCCGCCGGGCCGCAACTCTATCCTCTACGCACTGTGTGTCCTCTCTTCCAGATATTCCCTCCACATCTCCCCACCCAACGCGTGCAATTTTACTTAATGTAGTCAGTACACACCGCACTAATGCAAAAGATTATGCCTTCTGGCATGAAACAACCTCTCTGTTTCAATAGGCATTGGCATCCCTTTTGATGAATGTGCAAGGCATTTCATCTCGCATGTTTTGCATATGGTCATCAATTTAACTCCTGTTTCCTCCTTTGTTTTATTTCTCCTCCTTCAGGCCCTGGGTGAGTCTGAATGAAATCACCAACAATATGTCCTTTTGTCTAGTAAAATACAAAGCCCTCGTTCTGACCTTTGATATGAGTTCGACTTGGACCCTTTCCTTTCATTGGCCGCAGGTGACCATCTTACTCCCAACCTCGATTCCAGGTCCATTGTGCATTTGTCAGAGGCAAGGCACATGAGCTTTTCTTTTTTGTGTTGATTGACTCCAAGAGCCTCACCTTGTCTTGATAAACACCCAAATGTATTGCCTGCCCCATTAGCATCAACTGTTTATCGCCAATTCAAATTGAGTTACCTGACTCCTCTTTTCTTTCCCTTTTACTCCTGTTATTTGCCCTCAGCGTTGTTTCGGCTGGGAACTCCGAGCACGATCGATGTCCGATGAATTTTATCGACACTCTTTACTCCTGTTATTTGCTTCTTGACCCACTCACATTAACCCCAGCTTTGTCTCACCCAGGAACTCTGAGCACAATTGATGCTGCATCTTCGATATCCGATCAATTTGATCATTGATGCAGGGGTGATTCAATTTACTCGGATGGCAAGCTGCTTCGGTTCTTTGCTCTCATTTATGTGCAGAGGTAAGCCTCGCCTATTATTAGCTCTGGATGTGTAAATCATGCTTCAAAAAATCCGGACTGACCTTTCTCTTGGATCTTCGCACGCCACAAGGCCCACAACCAGTGCCTCGATAAAAGCTTGGAGGTGAGCCAGAGTCACTTTTATTTGATTCCGTAACTACTTCTTCGGACTCAATATTCACGTGGTCCATCTGCTACCTTTCAACCCCTCAGCAATGTCCTGCACTTCCTCCAAATCAAAATTCTTCTTTCATTGGGCTCATTCCATGCCCCATGCCGCACAGCGCTCGTTTCAACTATGATGTTCGTCTTATTCAGTTCTGGACCGCCACTGCACTGTGTACATTCGATTTATACTGACTTTTTAGTGATTGAATTGTCGTGGAGAGGGGTAAGGTCACACCTGTGCATGTCTCTTTCCCTCTTTCATTTTACTTGCCACACCACAATAGATCTTTACTCCGTCCCTCCAGCTCTCTAATCCTGGGTAAATGGGTGTTTCAATTCTGTGCGAACTTCTTTTCAGACGGTGCACCATTCTGCATTGGAGGTCAGTCCTAATTCTGTTGGCCGCTTTGATGCAAGTCTGACACAGATGCTCAAATCTCCTCGTTTCGCATACAAGTATATGCTGCTCTCGTACCCAGTCCTATGACCGCTGTCCCTCGGCACCTCTGTGTTCCTCAACAGCTCCCTGCATCCATTCTTTAATCGGGTATCCCTCGTTCATTTATTTGAGGTACGGTGATTGATGTGCTCAGAACCTATATAAGAAACACACAAATAACCCCACTTGACTCGAGAGCGGCACAGAAACAGTCCAGGGACTGTTCCAACAACCAACAAACAAATCAAACAGCAATATATGCACGTTTCCAAAGATCCCAACGAGTTACAGCCCCTAGTACAGGGCCTTGTAAAGGTTGTAGGGAGAGGTTTCGTATCTCAAAGAGATGGAAGAGCAAACTGCGTAGAACGTGTTTCTAGACACAGTGGAAACATTGTTTCCAAACAAGATAGATTTATAGCTTCCCAGCACGTGTGTGTGTGTGTCCAAGTGACAGAGAAACAAGTTTTAAAGTAGTCCCGTAGACTCAAGTAAGGCCCCTAGTTTATAGGCCAAGAACGTTCACAGAGCTTTCCCTAAAGAGGTACTTTCTGAGCAATACCAGCAGTCACGTTGAAACGGTGCACTTCTTATATGACTAGGAATGGCTAATTGATAGGTATTGCGAACAAACACCCAAAACAACCAACCACAACCAATCTACCTCCAAAGATCTAAGTGCTTCTCTCGGGTCCGGGCCGTAGTATGCGACCAGCAGGTTTGAACAAACACAAGTTTGATTTATAGGCTTCCAATAACACACTCTACAATATACTAGCAATATGCAACCGCCAACAAAAACACTGCTAGGAACCTAGGGATGGTCCGGTGAAATGCTTGCTCAGTGTCTACAACAGCAGTACTAGTTTAATCAAGACCCAACGAGCAGAATGCGAGTTGCTTGATTAAGGCAAAAACGCAACTACTAACCAAATCCTAACTACTTTCCCCTTGAATGGTTTAGACTGTGCCGCCGAGTACGGGTCTTTTGAACGCTTTAAGAAGGTTCAAGGAGCACAGATAATCCAACAGAGGTTGCGAGGAACAAGCCTGTTTTTAAGAGGTCTAGTCCGAAGTGCAAGGTTGATTTAGAGTATTAGACCTCTTTGAACAATGCCAAACGAGTGCCTAAGCCAACAAATCGAGTTTGAAAGCTTTAGAAGCTTGAGCCAACAATCCCAATCCTAACAAGGTGCCGTGTTCTCCAAATCCCAAATAATAAGCCTTCCGAGGCTACTGTAGTGCGGTGCCATGTTCTCAATCCTAATAAGCTCTCTCTAGCTTCTTAACCGTTTCCAATCCCAAGATCCCGATCCAACAATTGATATTGAGTTACTCGTGCAGACGAAACAAAACTTCTTAACGAAGTCAGTCCTGGGTGACAAGTCCCGAATCTCCGTTGTTTATCAAGCAATACCCAGTAAAGGCTAATGCTCTTAGTGACAGAAAGTTCAGTGCCTATCCATGCCAAAACCTCCTCCTTATATACTGTACAATTACGCTTACAATACGATGATTAGTCTACTAGCTGGTATATGAGTAAGGTGTCCGTAGTTAATCACGTGTGGGTAAATATATAGGATCCTCGTGTGTCGACCCCTTAATGCTTGAGTGTGTCCGGTGTGACTGCTCCTTGTCCGATCGTGTAGACAGTCCCATCTTCTATCCTCTTGTCCCCTGTTCAGGACCTTCAGTTTTAGGTAGACGTAGGTACTAGCTTCAAGCCAGTACCTTAATCAGCCCAAACCGCCAAGTGGTTGTGGAGATATGCGAGTTACCGTCCTGGCCTGGTTCAAGTAACCAAATCAGGATGGCAACAATGATCGGATAGTTGATAGGCGAAGTCCAACCACAGCCGGGGTAACCGGCTACTGTTAAACCCGAATCACCTGACCCGTTGCGCAAGGCTCCCTCTGTAAATCAAGCACAACAAAGTATTTGAACGCTTAACCAAGACCCCATAGTGGTGCCCCGGATCATCAGAGAGGATGATTAATATTGCCCATGTTGTTTGTAGGCCCCACAATGCCTTGATTAAGCAGCGATGCTTAATCTTGGCAATTAAACCCTTAATCATGGATGTCAACCAGTATGAACTTTCCAGTTGATGCATCCCGGGCGGACTTGATTAATGTCCTCATGCAGGATAAAGCCCTGATTAGCCATATAGGACTTATGCTAATCCTTTGGAGCAGCATGCTACATGATTAAGGTGGAAATCGGCAAATTCCTTGCTATTTCACCCATGGTCCGTTTCATGGCTTATCACCGGGGGTGTGTTTATATGGGGTGGATACAAGATGGCTGGACCGCTAGGTCGAGAACACCAGGGCAGAGTATGTAGGTTTGTGAAAATCCTCGCTAAGGGCAGCCCCAAAGACTACTGAGGCTAACAACAAAGGGACTTCAATCCTCAGACGGCAAGACTCTCCTTGACCGCCGACCTATTCCTTAACCAAGAATAGGAACCTTTCCGCTTTTATCGGCACTAGTTCACTACAAGTGTCCAGCTAGCGACCTAACACACTACGACAGAGCTTCCGTCTATATCGGGGTGAAGGCGAAGTAACTGACAAGTTATAGCCAAACTAGAGGTGGGGGCACCTAGTCCGTCTTCTTCTTAGTGGGCTCAAGTCAACACACAATCCACCTAGCAAGCGATCCAACACACTACGACAGAGCTTCCGTCTTATCGGGGTGAAGGCAAAGTCACTAGCACAAACTGCAGTTGGGTCTCAAAGAGAACACCCTTGTTTTATATGTGGAGGTCTAGGACCAACAACACGAAATCCTCAACTTAGTCACTCGATGTTTCCAGAGTCCACAGTTACTGATTCCAATATAAAGACTACTACAAGTGAAGTTCGGTATCAACCTCCACTAGCAGCCTGAGTCCACTAGCACCAGCTTCGTCCAAAGTCTGGGGTGTAATGTTCTTAGACCCTAGTCTGTCCTGCGCTCCCTTTTATACTACTACGTTCGAGTTACATGTGAAAGTGAGCTGAATAATACAATAAGCAATATTAGATGATAAGAAATACGGTCAGCCAATGAGACGACTGCCGTTTGGTTTTGGGACTGGTTTGGTATATGCCAGGTCAGCCTCACTGACTGGCTAGTGTTCAACCGTGGGTATATCAATGGATCCTCAGCCCTCCGTCTATGCCGAGCACCCCTTCCGGACCAACCGGTGATGCAGCCGGTGGTCTAGGTCATCTCTACTCTGTCAGAGCGTCGATCTATTACATCTAGATGACACAGTGTTGCGACCGACATCAAAAGGTCATAGCTTGTTGGTCAGAACATTGATCCACCCTCCGGTCATTGGTACAGGCTGTACAATCGCCCCTAGCTCCGTTCCAATAGCCGACTGGCTATTCCCCTTCGCCCTAGCTGCCCAGATCGGGCACTAGCCGTGTGCTGCCTCATCTCGTATGTCGTGGTATGTCTTTGTCAAGGCCCTAGCCGGTCACTAGTCAGGTTGTTCCGCCTAGCGCCATCTAGTTGCTTATCTAGAGATTAGATAGTACCACCGGTTACCACACCGAGCTTCCTAGCTCAAGGCGTATTCCCCTAGCTGCACTTCTATCGTAGATATCCGTCTGTTAGATCCTCACTAGCTCCTTCGCAAGTCATCTCTGGACTACTAGAGTCTCCTAGGTCATGTCTCATGAGTGTATAGGCAGTGGTTTAATCCCTGGTTGTTTGTACACTCAGCTAGCAGCTAGCACGTCACACTAGTGCAGCCTCGTGCTACAGTCAGCAGTTAGGGCTCGCTCTGACTCTCCTTTATATCACCTAAAAAGTGGTCTGCATACTAGCTGGTTTGCTAGCAACAACAGAAGTGCTAGTTGCTTCCCGTTGTATAAATACTGGTCATAGGAAATCGCAAAATTAGCCCTAGATGCCGCGCATTTATGTTACGCCGTTTCAATGTTTCCAAAGTTTTCCCTTGACGGTACTTTCTGAAACCCGCTCTGCAAACAACAACAATAATGTTTCTTTCAACAGAGTCCCAGATCCAACAGATTCTCAGAGTTCAGACAGTTTCCAGGCAAAGCCCAAGTGCGTTTCCAGAATAATATATGATTCAGAAACAATTAAGATTTCGACTAATAGTGCTACTCTATAAGAGTGCGTTCGCTGAGGATCCCAGATCAACCCAATGCGCAAGCGTATAGCCTACTAGTTCGGGGGAAGATGCTGTGTCCATCGTAGAAACACCCTCGGATACTTATACAACCGCCAAGACACTGTTACAAAGCCCAAAACACAATTCCAATGAGTCAAAAGTCCGTTTATCCGCCTCTTTAACCGTGTTTCCGTTGGTTGTTCTTCCGAGTGTTGCTTCCCATTGGTTCCCAACTGCGAGCACTGTGATTGCGTAAAATGATTTACTTCAAATTCCGATCAGGCGTGTCGTTTGCCACGGAAAGTGAATGAGTGAGGTAATTTGCCTCTTCTTGTGAACCAACGAGAGATGACCCAACTTCCAGATGGCAGAAGAATAATCCTCGTATATGGGTGTGAAGGACAAAAGGCAAGGCAAATGGTATGTTTCACTGGAAACAAACAGGACAGTGGATAATCTGTGAATAGCAGAAAGTCAGTGGTATCAAGCGGTATTGATACTTATAGCAGCAGGTGGTCTACGACGACCGGAGGATGAGATAACCAAGAAGCAAGACGATATTGCTGATGATTTGAAGACGTTCAGGTGAGCTCAAAGGTGCACAATAATGTGGCCTAACTCTTGTATATTCTGCAGGGCAGAATTACGCAAAAGGGAACTAACTTTACTGTACAATGGGGGGGTTTTTATAGTTTTCTGGTGGGCATGAGAAAATGTAAGAAATACAATAACCTGGGAATATCCAGGACCAAATGGAGAAGGAGCATATGGCAAAAGAAGATGAGTCAGAGCTAAATGTATTGAGAACAAAAGATGAAACACTTGTCCCGCATGGTTCCCTCTGAGAACACAATTCGCCATTGGTCGGGGTGAATTCTGACTCAGTCCGAGTCACGAGAAGCTCCGCAGCACATGGAGTCATATCGAAATGAGTCAATTGGCGTGAAGTGCTGGTAATTGGCAAGGAATGATTGGTTTCGAGTCATATAGAAGCACACCGGCTCCCGAGACGATTTCCATGCTTTGTCTGGACTCCTTCCGATGGAAAGAACACATACGAGAGTGGTCGAGTTTCCGTGTTTCTGACCCAGTCGGAGCCGTGCCTGTCACGTGGTCGTAATTTCCCCTTTTTGGTTAGATGCCGAGTTGCTGAGTGGTTTGTGAATAAATCCGGAAGTTGGGTTGAGAAGTGTGATGGTGGATTTGAACACTTTCTGGGATTAAGATATTCAACTGGACATCCGATCGGTTCTCTTTTGAAGAGAATTTGTGGGCACGGGATCCGGTAAAATCCAGGTGATTCCACTGATTTCACAAATGTGGTATCACAGCACGCCATGTTCCTTTGCCAATTACAAGGCAGGAACCCGTCAGCAGCACCCCTGTATTATTCAGAGAGTGTGTCGATCACTGATAGATCGGCACTGCATCTCGTTCGACCTGTTTCTGCTTCAACTCAAGTTTCCCCTTGGTTCCAAGCACAGAACTTGATAATACTCCTTTGTAGGTCTCGGTAGATACCCATTTCTCTAGAGTTTCCCAGAAAGGGTTCTTGAGAAAGAACCTTAGAACACCTTTAGAGTTGTGATCCGGATCCTCAGAATAGCCGACCACCTGTTTCGGTGTATCCGCATTCGATGGAAACCGGCAACTCTGGCAACCGAAACACTCGTGACGAAATGTGTCTCCCCTAGCGTCCCAACACAACACAACACATTGCCAACTCCCGTTCCTTTGACCCGTTGAAACGGTGCACTAGGGTGCGGCCGTGAAATCTAATGGATTGACTAGTGAGAAAAGCGAACTAGTCACTCTACTCAAACCAACCAAAACCAAAACAAATCACTAATCCTAATCCTAATACTCGTGTGTGTGTGTTCGGGGAGGTAGGGTACGTATCACCCGTCAAAAGGGTGTGCAAGGTTGGAATAAGGCTTTGTTTCAATAGCAACTATGCGGTTTAAGCAAGGTTATGCTAGGGAAGCAGGGACTTCACGCCAACAGGATATCAAGACTCAAGTTAAACCTTAGACTATTCAAGTCTTCAGTTTCTTTGTGAGCGGCAGAACCTAACACTACTGGCAGCTAGCCAAGAAGCAGAAGGTAGGGCAGACTATCAACAGACAGACACTACTTCAATATCAACCAACGCTGCACGACTGGTGGCGGTATCAACGAAACGGAGGCTGTTACACAGAAGGTGGACGCTGGGTTAAGGCGCGGACAGTTACACTGAAGGCAGCAGTTTCACTTCTACTAGCACAAACTAGTCTTTAGTCCTGGAGGCCTAAAGTGCTGCTACAGGAGACAAGAGAGTACAATTTACACAACAAGTCTTAGTCCTGGAGGCCTAAAGTGCTGCTACAGGAGACGGATTGGTGCAGGTTGAGCGGGGCTCTTATATCAATGCAATTGGTAGTCTTTTCGACATCCCGTATCTCTTAATCTTTTCTGTGCGTCTGCAAATATATCTGATTTCTTTCACAAATCTAGAGTCTACTATATTGCCCGTATATCTGGGGGATAGTTTACTGGCTAATACAGAGTACACAGCTGGCTTTTATACATTTCAGAGAGAAGTAAAGGAGATAGACAGAATGAATAGGAACAATAAAGGGTGGGAGCCCAAGTAGTGAATGGCCAATGGCGTAGAAGGCATTCTCAACCATGGGTATTATGACCTGCTACCGGGGCTAGTTCACATGTATTTCTCTAGCACACCATAAGATGTGCTTAGTTGTCATGGTTTCCATCTTTCTGACTGAGCAAGTCAGTCTTTTAGTCATTGCTGACTGGTCAAGTCAGTCTTAGTCAATTTCTATTCAATTTCTCTATCAGTCCCGCACTTCACAAGCTCAGTGGAACTCATAGTAAATATCAAGCAGATTGACAAGATAGCGCGGCGCTACACTGGTGGACCAGTATAGTGACCAGTGCAAATATGGTGCGGCGCCATTCTATAGTGCCAATCCTCATCAATCATATCAGTAAATCCTTGATGCGAGGCCCGCATCTTTCTAATAGTCAGATCTGCCCGAGTAACCACAGTGATGGTTAACTCAGTAACATGTCTTCATCCCAATCTAATCAGTTGGGCTTATACACAAAATGGCGCGGCGCTATATCTCTGCTGGCCCTAATGTGGTTGTACCAATCCTGACTTCGTATATCTTGTTTTAATAGTCATCAGACTATTCAGAGGCCGTTGAGGCGGCAAGTCAATAATTCTGAGTAGTTCCCTGATGTTTCACCTCCAGCGCATAAGATAATGGCTTACCGCCACCATCTATAGCTCAGTGTAGAATATCATAGCCAGGACGTAACAGCCTTTTGGGCTGCCTTGTCAAGTCTACTAAATCCTTCATAGTTGGTTTGTTACACTGACTTTCGGCCATCAACAGTGTAGCCTACCACCCCAGGGAGGGTGTACGCTCATAATCTAATGCCTCACTTCTGCCCGCTAATAGGTTCAAAATGAAAGAAAAACTGGTGTTTTCATGCATGTTTTGGTACACGCCCTATCACCGTTTCCGTTGCTTAAGTGAATGTTGGAAACAAGTCAAAAGGAAGTTCCTTGACTTATTAATTGGCTACACATTTCCCTTACGGTTTTCAGGGTGAGACTAGCCAATGGACGTTCTAATTCCTTAGAACATCCACCCGTTCCTCTGCGGTTCGCCCAACAGCTACCAGGAACCAGTACTGTTGCATAGAAACAACAGTTTCAGCAATGAGCACGATCAGAAACACGCAAAATTACGTGTATCTAACCATGGGCCAATTACTGGCTTATCAACAGATTCGTAAGTTCATCTGTTCTCATGCTCTCTTTTGTTTGCATCATACCACCTATCTCACATCTTCGTGCCGCATCCATAATTTGACTTGTACGCTTACCCCGTACCCCCTGGAGAACAACCATATATGACTAACTTCTTCCTCCCAATGAACAATCTACACCTTGATTACTAGGACCATAATGTCTTGAACCGACGGGTCTCCAGTAACAACCTTACTCTGAAAAATCGGAGCCCCTGAGGATGCTCTGGTACTGTCAGTATATGAAAGAAAATAAGAGAAACTGAAATCATACCTGATATGTGACAAAAGAATTGGACTGAATCAGCAACCTACATGGCCAGTACCAGATACAATCCCAAGTCATCTGATATCCCCTGTTTCAGCTGCATTTAGGTGTGACTGGAAGTATCAGTGCCGGTTTACGGGCATCCGAGATGCCGCATCAGCGGCAGTATCAGCTGCCGACCCCATATGGCAAGAATCAGGTGATAGCCTTGGCCTTGCTGATTCTTCTCGTATCGGGGCCTCGGCCGAGACTGCTGCTGATACAACATTTTCAAATGCACGTAATCCGGTACTGATACTTTGAGTATCAGTCGAAATATCAGTTGCATGCAAACTCCGGCAGAAATATTGGAAGACCTGGTATTTGTTCAATCCAACTCATCTGTTGCATATCAGATACACTTTTCGCTTCTCTTATTCTTGTTCGTATACTAACTGTATCAGGAGCATCTTCAGGGTCACTGATGCATCACATTTTTCGGATTGCAGGCCTGCCGCAAAATTATGTGCAGTCAACAAGGCTTAATTACGCATTTGGAGAGTGCACATGTCGATAATGAAATAAAGGGGGAGGGGGGGGGTACTTAGGGCTATTGTTATTTCCGACCCAATATTACAATTACTTGTCAACACCAAGAATCATTTTAGTATCCCATTTATTATCCTCCATAAGCTGGACCCAATGCCACTCTATTGCAGATAAAAGTGGAGAGCCTAAGCTAAGTGGCATCAATACAACCAGTGTGTTTTAAAGTTAAACAGTACATATACAAAAAAAAAGTGAAGTACGAGTCCCGCCATGCAAAGCATCGGCCTCACACCAAGTTCATTAGTAGTCTGGGTACTGAAAGGACAGCATTTAGATCTGAATTTCAGATGTTCTGACACATTGCAGGCTGATCAATTTAATGTTGAACACATTTCAACCAAATGTCGTGAGGTGGGCGACATGGGGGCGGAGAGCAAGCACCGAGGGATTCAGTGATTCAGTGATAGTTGGGGTGATTTGACGTGCCCGTCCGACATCGGGCAAGAAATTTGGGGATTACGCAAAATCGGATGATGACTGAGTGTCGACAATCATTCGGCTTTTGTACCGCCCACAATTTTTGGCAGAGAGATCACTGCTTAGGTGAAAACGGATGACGAAAATGTGACCTTACGTTAGCGGGAATCACGTAGCATAGACGGCCATCAGCGTTGCCGCAGGTTTTTTAGCAGAGAGATCAGAGAGGTCAGTGCTGACGCAAAAGAAAATGACAAAAATGTCGTTTACTGCAAGTTGCGAAAAATCAGGCTCTCTATAGAAACCCTTACCTAAAGGTAGCGGGAATCGCAAATTTCATTTCCTATGCAGCACTCAAACTTGAACCGAAATGATACTATTTATACATTACATGAGCCTTTGAGGATGGTCACCTTACCTCCCTCCATGTTAGTGCTTTACCATCGCCCCCAAACGCAACATCAAGCTCTTCTCTGCCCTACCCAAGTGCTTCTCTGCCTTTCCGCCTGGGTGACTGGTCGTTTTCATGCTGGGACCCAAAGACACGGGTGCGGCCGTCGTAGAAATCGAAGGAGCAGGGGCAGGTGTCGCTCCCTAATAGGTATTCTGGGTAAATACGTATGGAAATTGTAGAAGGGGGATGGCTCGCATTGATATTGCCATTCGGATCCGTTGCGGATCCAGCACACAAAAAGCGCTCGAGGTGGAGGAACTTTCGCTGCATCCCCATTAGCGCAGTTTGAAAATATTTGGCCAGATTCTCGCAACATATTCGGGGCCTGGATCGTCCTTCAGGCCATGATTGCGTAACTGCAGGAACTTGTAATACGCGACGTATATCTCAGCGGGTATGTTTCACCGTCTTCGTCGGCATCTGTGAGTTCTTTCGCCCGAACCTCGTGGGCGTTTCGGATTGCATGTAGTGGAATGTCGTCCCAGAGAGTCTCATGCGCGCGTTGCGCCAGCTGTTTGATCGCTAGAAACAGTGCAAAGTTCCGGTCAGGAGCGACTGGAACATCGGATGAACAGAACCTTACCGGGAGTGGCATGACTCGGATGAAAACTATTGGGTGGCTTAAATAAAATATGTCAGAGGGCCAAAAGTGATATCACATTTCGCTCACAACGACCAGCACTGCGAAGGGCAAAAATCTCGGATTCGAGGAGTTCGAGCTTCGATTTAACTGTACGGTTGCCAGCAAACTCTGCTGGTAGGCAGCTGTTTCACATTTCAGACCTCATCGCAGCGGGGAAAGGAAGAATTCACCTGCGGAGATCCGCAACGGCCTCTGATAAAGCTTTTGCACGAGACGACAAGCCCAGAGGAAGCCAAAGGTGGTCCGCCATAGCAGTAGATGAAAGATTAGCAGCTTAAAAGGGGAACTATATATACGGATTGATGTTCATGCTGTAACGTACAACTGTATGTTCCGAAGTCGATCGGAGCTCGACGTTGAACCATTCATCGGAGGTTTGACCGCCGACGGCCGTAGTGCTTATCATTGAGCGTCAATCGGACAATAGCTATTCGTTATTGGGCGATATTAACGGCACGGAGGTCCTAAAGATCCGTTAATCTCATACACAGCCCAATGTTGGGGTAAGGGCGACCTGTCAAGCTGTGGGACGGCAGCAATCGCATGAGCGCAGATCAGTAAGATGAAGCTGAACAGAGTTTAGCACCTACTGTAATAATCCGACCAAGTATTTCAGGGGACTGGTGACGGCCCACCGATGACTAAACACTTTGGGCACAGGTGACGGTGACAATTGAGATTTCTGGCCAGAAAAGGCTGAAAAATACGAAAAAAAACTTGTCCGGCGAAATTTTCCCTGATTTCGGAGGAATGAACAGTTTAAAGAAATCTTTAGGAAATGAACACTGTGGGTGACGGGTGACATTCCGTGAACACTTGGTCGGATTATTATCGATCTACCAGTTTCGGAGGCATATGGCAGCTGTTGCCTAATACCTCGTGTGTTAAACAGATCACTCGAATCAGAACGCACCAGTTTGTATCCCTCCTCATTTACAACGTTTTTCACAGCGTCTGCTCCATGGCGTGGCAATTTTTATTTTTTGAGTTCACCGGCTGATCCGGTTCATCGTAGATTAGGTTTGAGAACTGGGGCGCAGTTAATTTTCGACATCGCCGATCAGCCGCTCAACAGGCATTCAATGTTCCGCCATCTTCCTTCGCTACCTCCCATCATCTCTTCTCTGTATTCTCCGCTTTTGGGCTTCGGCTTTTAGGCTTCGACTTTTGCGCTCCCTTGCCAACTAGCCAGCGTGATCAATAATCCGTCCAGCGCCTCACAATCGTCCGCTCAAGGCCTTCTGAAAATGTACATCCTCCGCGATGTCTTGCAACTGGCTGATGATGATATTTCAAACCCTTGGCCATCTCATTTCTCAACCTTCGAAAGTCTGGGATGGTACATCGACACGAATCACGGGGCCCTTGATATTTTATGGGAGCATCAATACCAGGACAGCGTGTTTACTCCGTCAGCTCTTTCTCTTCCATGCTGTTTCGATCCTAGGCTGCTTTTTCACCGACTTCCCGGGGGCATTCACATGTTTTCTTCTCGGATTCTAGGGGTTCCGATGAGTTTCCGCTTTTCTCGACGCTGTAGATTTTTAGATTCTCTGATGTCTAGCTTTCTGAGAGTACCCATTTTTCCGAGTAAGGTTAGTCCCAAATTCTGCACATGCACCTACCCACCCCTGTCCTTTTTATATTTCTCACTCGTTTAATTTTGTTGTCCCTACCACCCGGCGTGTAACTTACAGGCGAAGCGACCGGTACATGTTCAAGTCGGCTCTTGACGCACTCCCTGCATCGGGCCCAGGGGATTCTTATTCGATCCCCCTGCGTCCCGGAAGTAAGGCACTATGCAATTGGCGTGTTTGTGTTTTTTTCGATAACGTTGACTGCGCCCCAAGGGCCTTAATACGTCGGCATGATCCAGGACAGTTCATTCAGTTCCCTCCGTCGCCCTGGATGGATCCCCGACGCCTCTGACCGATGATCCCAACTATGTTCACCTTGTGTCCCTGGTGAGCTAACAGACGCGTCAACGACGCGTTTCCAGTGGTAGCTCTTGGCATTTTTGCACATCGAGTTTGTCCCACTTTTGATCATGCCTGTTTAGGCACTGCCATTGACATTTTACTCAGATCCCAACCCTTCGCCGACATCTTGATTGAAGTTGTGGAATTTATGGTAGCGGCAGGATGTGCCTGCGTTGAGTTACCGCATATGTGTCATTCTCCCAGATAGGTGCTAACTGACGCATTCCAGCCTCGTGAGACGGCGTTTTTACATCGACGCCTCAATTCTCGTTGGATTTTTAAAAGTCTCCCGACCGACGGAAGCCTGAGTATTGACGGAGATTTTACTTGAATGAGCTGAATAACAACCTCGTTTGCAAGTCAAAGCTGAAGGGACTTCCAGTCATCGACGTCGAACTTCATCATCATCTCACCCTATTTATAAAATTAAGCACTCGGTCCGCCTGAAGCTTTTAAACTCCGCCAACTCCGTGTTCAGATCGACTTGCGGAGCCCTACCCGTATTTATTCGGATGCTGAATCTCAATACGTGAGCGGCTCCCATGATAAAATCTTTTGATAAATGATATTTCATCTTGAGGAAATTGAAGAAAATGAGACTATGGTGAACTTTCTGAGTCTTGGCTTGGCGGATATCAACCGGCTCTCGCTCAGCAAAACCTGTTGCTCCCGCACAAACATCTTTCATCACTTCTGCTTCGAATAAACTTCAGTCATGGGTTCATCTGCGCCAAACTTTTCCGATCAACCGAAGTGGTTGGAGCGCCCCACCGCGCTCTTGTATCGCCGTAATGTTAAGCATTCTCACATATAAAAATTGTCAACATGTTTGCTTCTCCGCCGGAGCGAAGGCATGTCTTGTTCTGGTAGACAGATCTGTGGCGAAGCGCCTGCCAGGATGCTGTTCAAACCTCGTGGCAACCTGCAGGCTTTTATGACAGGATTGTGACTTCTAAAAGTGGTCATCACCGGTGTTGATCGTTCCCGACGGCATCGCCCGATACGCGAGGTCGAACTATGCCATCTTCTGCGGCGCCATCGATTGTAGCGCGTTGGACCTCAAGAAACAGCAGATTGAGCGGTGATCTGTTGAGGACAGAATAATATTCGGCAGGTATCGCGAAATCGGAGCTGATTCAACCTGAGACCTCAAGGTACCATGAAGAAGGCACTTGGGAACCCGAGTTGCGTTTTTCCCTTCGCTTACTCGTCGTAAAGCCGGGTTCCGAGCGCAAGGAGGCTTTTCGTGGGCCTCTGCGCGCCAATCAGCCTCGCTGATTGTATGCGACCTACCTATTATGGGTTTTCACTCCCTTGACATTTCATCTCGGAGCTTCGCTTTCACCTCACCTTCTCCGCGCTGTATATTTCTTGAGCTTCTGATACGGATGTAAGGCTCCAACTATTTTCATTTGCAAACGTTTTAAACGGAAATAACCGTTTATATTTTCGGGACTCCTGCAAATAATTAATAAACGATTAAAAGGCCACTACAGTCGATTAAGGACACTGAGGGCAATGGGAGCCATATGATTCCCTCCCTTAATCGTATTCGTCGTACAAATTGTCAATTTTCCTGTCCAAAATGACATGACATTAAATTTCGGACGTCAAATGTATTGCTTTTTCGGCTGAACGGCTAGGGATTACTGTAACATTTCATTCAATTCGTATGTCACGCGTCACGGCAGCCAAAATATACGAAAATTTTCGTACATGTTACGGGTCACCGAAGGGATCTTCGAATATCCAAAAACAAGTCACAAAATGGGCGAGAAATGGCCCAAAAAAATCAATTTTTCACGCGCGTACGGCTCAAAACGCCGCGGCGCTCTCACGGAATGCTGATTTTGACCTGATCGGTTGAAGACGTAATTTGCTTCCTCTCAGAGCGTTAGGAAGGCCACTCAGTGCGGTGGGGGCGACGGGATTGCTGCAAAAAAACAACTGATGTAATATCATGTTACCGGCTTATTCTACACTTAAAGCTGCTGTTTCTACGACTTTCTGAGAGGTGCCCAGCCATTTTCGACGAATATACGAACTTTTTTTGGTGTCACAGTCCGCCTGCTCGAACTACGAAAACCAAAGTTCGAATTTTTTGGTCACGGGTCACAGCCCGTTAGAATTGAACGAAATGCTACGTATGGGTTATGAGAGACCTATGGGTTATCCCCGAAAACCACCGTGGTTTTCTCAAAATTCTATGGGGTAAGAGAGGTTATGGTTTGATAGGGCCATGGGCTATAAGGGGTTCAACTGTACAGGACAGTACCTTTCCAGCGCTAAAAGGGCTGGTTTTCTGACAACATGCAGAAGTTTTACGGGTGTTCGGAATCGCAAATGACCCCGGCGCACCCAACTTCTTGCCTAATGTCACCTGTTTGGTGTCAAGCCGCCCTGTGCACGGTATGGGCAATGAATTCGCCTCATTCCTCTTCGCCGCACCTGTTCCAGGCCATGTTTGCATTAGAGAGTTTGTGGTAGCCACCGGCAGCCATCGGGTGGCTTTTCCGGCATGTGGTGCCGGGTGGCTACGTCATTACGGTGGCTCCTGCAATGATGCATTCAACACATATTCCAATGTTCTTTATTCTACCACTATGCCTGTCTGGATGCGTGTGAGAGCATACACGCGCCGGAATTATTGATAGTTTCATCTCATTTCTCAGAAATGACCTTCAGAAGGGTAGTGAATTGGATTCTGGACTCGAGAATGGCTTTCTGCATGGAAGTACGACGGAAAATGGTGCTAGGCTGCCTCACGACAAAATGTGGCAGCCACTGCAACAGCCACCATAATGACGTAGCCACCCGGCACCGCATGCCGGAAAAGCCACCCGGTGGCTGCCGGTGGCTACCGCAAACTCTCTATTTTGGCAAATGAATTTCCTGGTTATCGGCCCACGATGGCTATTCCGGGCCTACATCAAAGGTTAGCAAGAAATACCGTTCAGAAACTGTTTAAACTGTCTTAAGCGATTTACCTTCCGCTTCTGTTTCGTTTGGGCTCAGCCATAAACGAAAACGAAATGGTTGGAGCCTTAAGCGGATGCCAGATTCGTATATGGGACGATGCAGTAAGTCTTCCCCCTGTGCCTTGCTCGCCTTGCTCTCTCTGAGCTTCACAGGTATGCTGCTCTGCAATTCTTCTTGTCGATTCGTTGACATCTTCGTCACAGAAACCATACAGATTTGGCTCTTTTCTTGGTTTAACACTCTCTACCAATATCTTGTTTGCTGTGCGGGTACCTCTTGTCAGAGTTTTGCAGCTTCTTTAATATTCGATGCAGTGCTAATTCGACTGCTTTGGCCTCGCCGTTCCGCGCTTGCACTCGGATCCATCACGTGTGCGGCTTCGCCACTTCCTATTTTTTGTAAACTCTAAATTCCTCGGGCAGTCATCGGCTGCCTTTCTTTCTTCGACCACCCTCCTCTCCCTTTTTCTTTGAATTATATTTTGTACTTTAATGTTGAACATTCATTCTGGTAGTCTATGTTGTACGTCGCACACACTCGAGAACTTGCCGATCGCACCTATGCACTCATCTGGAGGTTTCGCAGCAGAGGCTTCTACACAACGAGACAGGTCGCCGCTTCCAGCACCTCGGAAAGCAGAAACAGCACAATTTAATTACAGGTGCATGGTGAACGATTACATGGAAGGTAGATTTTAAGTGAACAAGCATCCACAAACCGAATGAACGCAATACATTATCTCATCCCCTTACCTCAGAATTGACCGAGATGCAACACTCAAAATAAGCCGTGAGGTTCCGATAAGTGAACTGAGAGACAGTACTGATATTGACAACCAGAAGGTCCCGAGAGGAGGCCTGAGCGAGCCCAGCGCGATGAATTGCCGGCTGAAAGAACAGCCAAATTTGCGCCATTCGTGACCAAAGGTATTCGCCCTGCAGGTTGAAATGATCTGCAACATAGGGAAGATTTAATGAGAAGATGGGCCGCGAGAAGGTTTGACAATCAGTAGCCATCGATGATGAGGGGAATTTATGCGACACAACAATATCAAGGAACGTTTGGCTCCCTGAACATGATTTGGCAGAGCCTTCAGCAGTATTCCAGCGGATACACCAGACTCCCAGCATAGACATCACCCAGTGAGCAGTGGACTTTTGATATCGCCCAGAAAATATAGCTAGAGGACTTGGGAGCTCGTGGGGGGAATGTCCGGAGTAGGGGGTGTTGCATTTGAGGAAATTTGAAAATGGGCGGGACTGACAAAAAGGACGTGCGATTAACCGTTCTTCAACGAAATGCCTCCTCGGCTGTGCTCTTGCCCCATGTGGCTCCTCCATTGGGTTCCTCCTCCGCTCTCATCGTACAAATCACAGTGTGTTCCCCCATTTGCGCTGGCACAGAGTGTTTTCGATGTCCTCTTCTCTCACAGCAGCCTGCGCAAACTTCGACGCTGTGCACTCATTCCCATTCAGGCCACATTTTCCGATTCTGCGGACCTGCGGAGTGACTGCGAACTGTCCGACGGCTGGACGGATTGGGACGTTCGGGGTGCTGAGGCAAGTCCCATGAATTGCCAGCGCACAGAAATTAACTACGCCGCAGGGCGACAGATCTTTGTCACACTGCGACCACGTAGGGCTTTTACGCATATAAAGAGACAGGGTTCCATGTCATCCTTTTTATCCCCCCACACTCGCTTTTAGCATGGTTTACTGTTGCCTGATTAATTCTGCTGTCCCCTCATCCTCATCTGACTTGATGGGTTTTTCGTTGCTTAGCTTGGGTCTTATGGCGGTCTAAATGCACATTTACTGTAGAATTTCATTCAATTCGGCGGTCACGCGTCACGCACCCCCTGTGCCGCGATGAATTTTGGTCTCGGTCACGGGTCACAGTGCCCAGTGCCGAATGTAAAATGCGTGACACTGGGGCCAAATCTCCCTTGGAGGTGCACAAAAGGCAGAATTTTCGTAATTTTTTGTCTTGAATGCCGAATTTTTGGAGGTGTCACGCCAAAATTTGTTGGTTGCCGAAGTGCCGAATCGGTATTTTGGGTCACGGGTCACAACCCGTGCCGAATTGAATGAAATTCTACAGTATTCGGCCGCAACACACTTCGGTGATTTCGGACCTTCCGCAATAAAAATAGCTGTTTTGACACCCTCCGCGCTAAAACAAGACAGATCAACCTGTGAGTTTCTTTTGCGCGCGGATCAGTGATTCCCGCAAAACAAACTTGAACCGCCCCCAAAACTTTTTTCAACCCCCGCAAAACTTATTCAGTCCCCCGCAAAACTTTTGTTCACATTTCGGCGCAATAAATTGGCACGAGTTTGGGTACCCTTTCAGAAATGCAAAGTAGTCGCTTAGAAGCTAATGCCGAGGCTTAAGTTGGGAGTAACTGAGCCACAGAAGGAGTGAACAAGTATACGACTTTATGCAGCAATAATCAATCAAATAAATTCTGAATGTAAACAGAAGTTGGTAAGTAAGGTTGGTAGGGTGTGAACCAGTATGAGTAAGGGTGTATGGCGCATGTTGTAGGGTCTGTTTACAAGAGACTAGGTGTCTCGTCTCGAAGACCATCCTTGAGATGACTGGAACTATGTGATCTGTAACTGCAATGAGGTCTGAGTGCTGATAGCAACTAGTGATGTCAAGGTTCAGTTCAGTTCAAGTTCGGCGCCTTTCGCTCTGAACGCTGAACCTGAACGCCGCGTTCAGTTCAGGCACTTGCTGAACCTCGAACCTGAACCGGCGTTCAGGTTCGGTTCGGCGTTTGAACGTGTTCGAACCTGGCAAGATTTCGGGCATCTCGGTGAGCAGGAAAAGTCGTTAATTCTCCGTCTGTGTCATCTAACATCCTATACTCATGCCTGTATTCGGTGTACAGTATCGCAACGGTGTGTAACCCAGATTTGTGGCTCAAAAACTTGGTCAATGGATGCACATCAACCTAGGTTCAACGTGAGAAGATGACACAAAATCGCGAATGCTGCTCACAGCTACATCTCCGTAAAAATAGCCCAACAGCTATTGTTCAAATGCATGGTTGAGACACCAAAGAGGTCAGAAAACTCCGAAATCATGATAAAATTCACTGATCTTGAGGGTTTTCCGGTTCAGTTTCAGGTTTGGTTCGAACACATCTCGTTCCGCCCGAATGCCGAACCGAACTTGGCGTTCAGGTTCAGATATTTGCTGAACCTGAACCCGAACGCGGCGTCCGGTTCAGGTTCGGTTCAGGTTCGAGCCGATTTTCGAACTGAACCTTGCCACCACTAATACCAACAGATCATCGTAGTCACCCCTCAAATTCAAAGGAAAAATCACGTGTTATCAAGTCGGAGAATTGTCATTACTGGCACTGGTACTGGACTGCATTTTTGAGTGGAACTGTATGTTGACGGTTGGTCATTAATCACCGGTGTTTGGCAGTCTCAGGGATGTTTAACCACCCACATCTGACAGCATACACTTCTCTTATTCATCTGACTCTCATTTTGTAGTCCGACTGGTCACTTGTTTTGGAGAGTCTGCTAATTCTCTCATGCAGTAGGGATTTTAGTTGACTGCCGCTTAGAAGGTGCATTGTCTCCACGGCCACTGAAGGTTCTTCTCTGTCAAGGAGTTGCCTCGATGAACATGAGAGTAAACCGAAGTTCAGAGCAATGCCTGAGTGCGAGTGGGGAGATATATCCTGCCTAGGGCTTGCACCTGTCCGTCAAACGGGACGTCTGTCTTTTCCACCAGGATGGGTCGACCCGTCCTGGCAGAGACAGTTTGACATCCTCAAGATGGGCGGGTCCCGCCTGTCTCATCCATAACAGCTGTCTTGATGGGTCAGGGAGACTATTATTTCCAAGTCAGTTGGATAGATTTTGGGTGATATACAGATGGACTGGGTACTTACCAGGACCGACAAGGTAACTTGGGTCATGCTAAGCTTGTTGAATACGGTTCGCAGAAGGGTCAGTGAACGCTCAAGATTCAGATCAAAATTTGGTAGATGCCGACGATGGGCGGGCAACCTCACCTATGTAAGTTATCGGGCCCAATGATTGACTTATGGCAAGGATATGTCTGTAGGTGGGTAATAGTATCAGTAATTATCGGAACAATGTGAATCTGCATGAGCTTTGACTTCCATTTACAGTCAGAAAAGATAACCCGTCGAACCTGTTAAACGGGCAGGAACAGGTACCCCATCAACGGGTTGACCCGTCCCGTCTCGACGTGACATCAAGCCTCCAGACGGATGGGTCAAAACCTGTCCTTCTCGTCTGTCGACCCGTCAAAAAAGACGGTGATAAGCCAGTAATTGGGCCATGGTTAGATACACGTAATTTTGCGTGTTTCTGATCGTGCTCATTGCTGAAACTGTTGTTTCTATGCAACAGTACTGGTTCCTGGTAGCTGTTGGGCGAACCACAGAGAAACGGGTGGACGTTCTAAGGAATTAGAACGTCCATTGGCTAGTCTCGCCCTGAAAACTGTAAGGGAAACGTGCAGCCAGATAATAAGTCAAGGGACTTCTTTTGACTTGTTTCCAACATTCACTTAAACAACAGAAATGGGTCAAAGGAACAGGAATTGGCAATGTGTTGTGTTGTGTTGAGACGGTAGGGGAGACGCGTTCGGTCACAAGTGTTTCGGTTGCCAGAAGTTGCCGGTTTCCATCGAATGCAGATACACCGAAACAGGTGGTCGGCTATTATGTGGATCCGGATCACAACTCTAAAGGTGTTCTAAGGTTCATTCTCAAGAACCCTTTCTGGGAAACCCTAGAGAAACGGGTATCTACCGAAGCCTACAAAGGAGTATTATCAAGTTCCGTGCTTGGAACCAAGGGGAGACTTGAGTTGAAGCAGAAACAGGTCGAACGAGATGCAGTGCCGATCTATCGGTGATTGACACACCCTCTGAATAATACAGGGGTGCTGCTGACGGGTTCCTGCCTCGTAATTGGCAAGGGAACATGGCGTGCTCGCAGTTGGGAACCAATGGGAGGCGACGCTCGGAAGAACAACCAACGGAAACACGGTTAAAGAGGCGGATAAATGGACTTTTGACTCATTGGGATTGTGATTTGGGCTTTGTAACAGTGTCTTGGCGGTTGTATAAGTATCCAAGGGTGTTTCTACGATGGACACAGCATCTTCCCCCGAACTAGTAGGCTATACGCTTGCGCATTGGGTTGATCTGGGATCCTCGGCGAACGCACTCTTATAGAGTAGCCACTATTAGTCGAAATCTTAATTGTTTCTGAATCATATATTATTCTGGAAACGCACTTGGGCTTTGCCTGGAAACTGTCTGAACTCTGAGAATCTGTTGGATCTGGGACTCTGTTGAAAGAAACATTATTGTTGTTGTTTGCGGAGCGGGTTTCAGAAAGTACCGTCAAGGGAAAACTTTGGAAACGTGACTGCTGGCGTTGCTCAGAAAGTACCTCTTTAGGGAAAGCTCTGTGAACGTTCTTGGCCTATAAACTAGGGGCCTTACTTGAGTCTACAGGACTACTTTAAACTTGTTTCTCTGTTGCTTGGACACACACACACACACACTGCGAAGCTATAAATCTATCTTGTTTGGAAACAATGTTTCCACTGTGTCTAGAAACATGTTCTACGCAGTTTGCTCTATTATCTCTTTGAGATACGAAACATATCCCTACAACCTTTACAAGGCCCTGTACTAGGGGCTGTAACTTGTCGGGATCTTTGGAAACGTGCATATATTGTTGTTTGATTTTTTGTTGGTTGTTGGAACAGTCTCTGGACTGTTTCTGTGCCGCTCTTGAGTCAAGTGGGGTTATTTGTGTGTTTCTTATATAGGTTCTGAGCACATCAATCACCGGTACTATAGATAAATGGGAACTAGCCGGGCAGTGTTGAGGGCACAGGAAATCTTGTACGAAAGGGGGTAGATGTGGTAGCGGTTAATTAATTATGACCTCAGCCGCCAAGGGCCAGGGTTGTGGCGGTTACGGCACGTGTCCACGACTTAGAAGCAGTGGGCGTGCTTGGATAAACGCATGGGCCGGGCCTCGGAGGACAGGAGCGCTCAGAGTGACTTTCCCGCTGCTTTTGAGATGCAAGCTATTATTTACGAGCCTGCGAACCATCCTGCAGCTCAAGCCATCCGAGCAGCATGTCAGATCTTGCGAAGTGCGCGACCAGTTCAAGATATAGAGAAGGTGTCATTCACAGTCTTTACCAGGGAATCTTGGCAAAATAATAACAATACAATGTTTAATATGAGTTCACAGAGGTTGTGAAGAGGTAACATCACAATACAAGTTTTCGGCAACTTCTCGTCCTTTGTTCCATGCAGTCACAGATTGACGAGGCGGGGTTTGGGGTTCGATGCTGTTCTGAATGTCTTGCATCCATTCCAAGCCTCTGTATAACATAAGTAAGCTAGATAATTTCTCAACATAGGCAAATATTATTTATATATTCTTATGGTGGTGGGCAACACCGATCGCCAAATCGTGATGATCACATGTTCAGTAACCATACGAAGTTTGCTTAAACAATCTGCGTCTCAATGCATAATCCCACTTAATCAGTGCTTTTTTAATCATCCAGCCAGTGGTAAGGCCTAAGGCACAGCACTGATAGTATTATTTATTCTCAAGTTAATTGTTAAATAAAGTTTGGCTTATCCGAACAGCTGTTTAAACCATAACAGAGACGAGCGAGGAGGGATGATACTCAGCCGCCCGATTCACGTAGCAATGTTCCACGTAGGCACAAAAGCCCAATATTTGGATCTTAAATCCTGTAAGCTGGATGAATACAGATTATCAAAACAGCATTCAACGAAAACGAGCTCACCGTTTCTTGACGGAGGAAAGAGAAGCCAGCCTGAGGGGATTAACAAAAAAGAACATTGTTAGATCTGCTCAACCACGCACGAAACCAAAACAAGCTCACCGTTCCTTGAAAGGGAGGGAACAGCCTGAGCAGATTAATAACACAGGACACTGTTAGATCTGCTCAACAGTGCGCGAAACCAAAACAAGCTCACTGTTCATTGAGATAGGACCGTGAAGCTAGCCTAAGCGGATTAGCAAACCAGAACAATGTTGAATCTGCTCAACCGCATGCGAAACCAAAACAAGCTCACCGTTTATTGATGGAGAACCGGGAAGCTAGCCTAAGCGGATTAGCAAAGGAGAACAGTGCTCGATCTGCTCAACAGCGTGCACTCACAAAGGCTGTGTATAAAAGTGATTCTGGAAGGATGGATGTTATGCCTTCATTGCTTGGATCGAACGGTGAACGCCGTGGAGATTTTGAAGCGATTGGTTGAATGGCCCTGAATTTGCTCGTCCTTCCTAGAAACCCTGAATTATCTCGAACGACATGGGGAGAGAGACCTGTCCATGCCTTCGGTGTATACCCCAACCGTTTGACGCTCGCGCGATATAATGGACCAGCCGGAGAAGACAAATTTTGACGTCGCTTGGTCATCACGAAAGACGGAAGGGAGGTCTTACCGCGCTGGGTCATTCTCTCGCCCTCACGAAGGTATAGTAAGCGGCAGAATCTTGAGGGAAAAAATAGAAGCATTCACTGGCATTGAATCGTTTGCATGCTCTTGGTTGACTTGTTCGTTTGCATGAACCTAATTGCGGACACGAACAAATGTGAGCATTATTTTATTACATACTTGATGACCTTCTCGATTCCAGACACCTGTCGGATGTGGGATGCTGAAAGAGGTTCCATGTAGTAACTGAGTCTGGTTGAGCAGATAGGGAGATCAGTTGCGCCATTTCCGATGGTCAGCCGGTCCGTTCGATTCTCCTGAGTCCTCGCAGTCATCTTCCAGGTGCCGCAGAGTCGGTGATGAAGAGACACGCTTCCTCAGCCTAATGTTGCCGCGACTTGGACAAAACCGACTCCAAGTCGACTTGCGGAGTCGATTTGAGCCGAGTTAAGTCGAGTCGATGCAATCAACTCGAGGTCGACTTGAGTGACTCAAGTCGGGTCCAATGTAGGTTGTCTCTTTTTGCCCGGGGAAGTGATTGGGGACATCGAAAATTCTGTGACCTCCGTGACACCGTAACAGATCTGTGACATTCTGTGACAGGCAAAAAAATCAACTTTCACCATTCGGGTTTTTACAAGGTCTAGAGGTCTTTTTGAGCATTTTGGAAATTTTTATCAACTGAGTCGACTTCAAGTGACTAAGTCGACTTGGTCAAGTCGACTCGGTTCGGAAGTCGACTCACCGAGTCGTGACTCGACTTTCCGAGTCACGGCAACATTACCTCAGCCCCACATATTCAAGACTTTGCCAGTTTCATGGGATACAGCTGTGAGTCCGCGTGTGGGGTCGATGGAACGGGCGCCTTGGCGTCGTTCTGAGAAGGGATGGGTGGAAGGGAAAGAGGATGAGAGTGACTGGGAGACAGGTTTTCAAGGCGTCAACGGCTGTTCCAAAGCTTTGGGCGATCAAACGAACCTGAATATCGGCGACCTCGTGGCCATTTTAACCCGTCTTCCGTTGATGATTGAAATTCAACAGCCCTGAAGGTCTGATCAAAATAAAAACCTAATCTGACTGCGAATATCAATCAATGATCTGAACAATATGGATTCAGACCGGAATTTTCCGGCCAAGCGAGATGTGTTATGGGTCCGTCCGTCAACTTGACGAGTCCTATATGCCACCATGGCTGCAGCAGATGGTCAATTTACTCAAATTCGCTTGGATAATTCATATTTGATTGAAGACAAACAGCTAACAACACTGGTTGAAATCTGAAGGCGGGCAAAATGCATACACGAACAGGATCACATTGGGTCAGTTTCAACGCTGTTGTCTTTCATCAACCAACATGCACCCCAAGTGTTTGTCTGCAAATCTATACCCGATAAATCCTCGAGTACTGTGACGGTTGAATTATCTCTTCTCTCTCTTTATAAAATTGCGCCTGTCTGAAGCCAAATTTTGGTCAATCAGGTCCACACCTCTGGTACCTATGGGAGTGCAAAGCACTCCACCGTGCTCTTGTTATTCTTTAGATTGAGTTTGTGCATTTCCTATTCACTGCACTCTGGAGTCGTGCCGTTCATATTCCCGACCCTGGCTGGCGGCAACTGTAACCCGACCCTGCCAATTGATCCAGAAGATCTTTGTTTCAAGTTCATCAGCAAGAGGTGAGCGATCTTCGGATCCTGGCAAACATTCCCACGACCCTACCTACCTCCCGAAAAAGGAAAGTGTTTGGTAGGACAAACAGTGACCGCAAAGCACTAATGAACCACAATTTCTTGGGAGAGGGGATTCAGCAATAGGGAAACGAGAGGTACAGTGCCCACGATGCCTCAAGTGGGTGAACCATGCATTCAAGAAAGCACTATCGTCTATGACTTCCCATTGGGGTGGTCAAAAATGTAATCCTTCGACAATCGGTGCGTACCGGGATTCTGTAATTTCCTTGCCGAGCTGAATTGTACATTTCGTTTTGAGGCTGTCTGTCAGAATGGCCGGGGACGCACCTTATACCTGGCCCAATGTTGCTTTCGAAACCGTTGGATAAAAGCAGTTGAGTGTGGGTTGTGAGTACGCATCTGCTAGACAGTAACGAACCATCTATGATAATTATGTATAACCTGAACTACCGACGTGTTAGCGGTAGGCAAAACCGAGGGAGTTCAAATGGTGTGGTAGATGACAGATCAGACAAATTGAGGGACATGCAATTTGATGGGGAGGACACTGAGGGCAGGAAACGAGGCAAATGAATAAGTTGTCGCACCGTTATAAATTACGATACCTTATGTATTAAGCAGATGCCTCGTATCACATTGTACCTGTTTGCAACCCCTGACATTATCCCATTCATGAACTCAGCTGACCAGAAGTTAGCTTAGACACTTGGGCGCTTGGTTAATTCCAGGTCCCCGATCACCCCTCGACCTCCGCTCAAAAGCCTGGTGTCTGCCAGACCACTTCTTGGTTTCCACCCCCCATCATCTCCGCTATTCACAGCTCTGTGTCGTCGTCCGTCCGTCGCCTCTGCCCTCTGCTACCTATGCACGGAATCCAACATATCCACGAAGCATCACTGCGCTTCCGCCGTTAAAACTCTGCATACCTCAAGTCCGTGACCCGAACTCACGCTTTTCTTAGCTCTCGGATACTCCTACTTCCTCAAAGACTCAATTAAGTCGTCCATCATTACACCTATGGCAACACCATTCCGCACGACCATTGACGCTGCAATACTCGCTCAAAAGGAACACGTCAGTCGGAGTCCTTCAATTTCTTCCTCATCATCTTGCCGCCGCCACACAGCTCTTCCGTTTCGACCTTGTCCTCACATATTCTTGCTTCAAGTATCGCTCCAAGATTTGCAACGATGCCGCGAAGACCATCTTTGACCAAGAACACACTGGATGATGCAATACCGGACGTCTCTTTCTGTGTTTGCAGCCCCTCCTTTGGATCACGACCCTTCAACGTGCGCTAACAGTGTACTGAACTTCAACCCCCAGGCTCTCGATCGCTGGCTGAAACATCAAGATCCTGTCTGCCATTGGCTCATATGCTCAGGTTGCTCGCTGGAGTTTTGAAAGATCGACGCCACAATTATTCAATGCTCCCCCCTACCAAGTTGCTCCCATTCGTAAATTACCACTCAGATCAAGCTACACACGGCCAACTCGGTACGGCTCCACACGCGCTCGCCATTCGCATCGATCACTATCTGAGTCATCCTGACTGCTGCTCGCAGAGGCCTCAAAACGGTTTCAGGAGTCTTTGGATTTAGGACATTCAAGACGTGTTACCCACATTGCTTCCACAACTTCAACCTTCCTTGCCCTGGAGGTTGTCCGCATTCCCGCTGTAGCGCTTCAACCGACACCTGCGTAGTTGTGGATTGTGCTTACTATGTTTGTCAATGCCAATCTCTTTTGTTACTACTTCTATCAAGGGTGAATTCAAACGTCATCGCAACCTTCAACAACTTGCTCTCCTCCATCTGCCCTGCACCAGGCTGTTTCGCTAGCACGGGGGCGAGGCGACAACATAACATCAGCGGCAGCCAAGAAAACACACTGGCCAAGCACATGTGTGTATGCTGCCTGCTATCGGTGGATACGCCACTCCACGCATCAGCTCACAGTATATCTTTATCTCTGTTTATATTCGTAGCGGTGTAAAATATGCTGTTTCCATTTTGTCTGCCAAGATTGAACAGTGCATACACATATTGCTATGAGTGAATGCGCCAGTAGGTGTGTCTGGGTGCTGGCCTGGTTGTTTTTCAGATTGCTGCAAAAGGAACTCGGTCCACAGATACTGGCTTTCTCATCAACACACACCACTGGGGCGAAGCGAAGGCATGTCTTGTATTGTTATATGCAAACAGATGGAATGCGAATCACTTGAGTTGTGAGAGATGGGGGCCTTATTCTGGCGTGTCTTGGAGAAGTAACCCATAAGCTCGTCACTATCCTTTTCATTGTGGTCCAAGGCTGCAAAATTGACAATCCCCGAGCGATTTCGGAGCCACCATTTTCACCCGGCACAGCGCCGGTTGAGACATTCGCGGGATAAGTATCGGTAGGTAAAGTGCTGACAAAGTGCCTTTTTCTGCGTTTCCAGGTACTCCACAAGGATCGGGAACTGTCAAGGATGAGTACCTTGAACAAAATGCAAACAACCAACGAGCTGCCCAAATATAATATGGTTTTTGATCGTACTTGTAGTGGTCATTAAGCTTTGTATGAAAAGGCGGCCTTCAGCAAGTTCCGGCGACAGGTCTGGCGGCAACGCTGCCGGTGTTTCTTTCCGATTTTTGGAGCCCGCAGAATGTGGAATGTACTGTACTATTTCGTTCAAATCGGCAGTCACGCGTCATGCACCCTCCTGTCGATCACGAACTTTGGTCGAGGTCACGCGTCACTCGGGCCTCTGTCGAACCTCCAAGTGGTCATACAGGCCCCAAATTGCCTAAAAAAAAAGAAAAAAAGGGAAAAAAAGACAAAAATTTCGGTTCAAATGCTGAAATTTTCGAGGTGTCACGCAAAAATTCGGCGGCTGCCGAAAATGTCGAATAGGTAAAATGGGTCACGCGTCACACCCCCTGTCGATTTGAATGAAATTGTCCAGTATCAAGAGAGCTGTTGAGAGAACATTGGACGTGATGTTAGCAGAATAATCCATCAGATTTGACTGTATGTGGGAAGACCTCAGTGCCAAGGCGCACCATTGGAGTGATGCGACGGAGGTGCTCTAGCAAAACATGTCATTTCGGCCTTTACTTAGCGTATGAAATCATTCTATTTTTGGTAATAAAGCTGTTGAGGCCAACGAGTGGCAGAGCCCGCTACCACCGCTTTCTGGAAGATTTCTGAGCCCTGTCGGTGTTTGAATCTCGACACAGCTACGTCAAGAGTGGCTGTGAGTTGCCCATCAGGATGGTCCGTGTATGGCTTCTAGCTTCCCTCTCACATCCGCACGATCGCCCGTGGTAGAAATTCAAATCATTTCACCAGACTGTCAACTCATTTGAGCACACGGTTGAGAGCATTGAATGAAGGCAATCATGTATTCAGGGGAAAAAAAAGTAGACAAACTATACAATAGCAGGGTCGGAGCAAAAGCAGCACTGAAGGGCTGGTAGTAATGCAATTTGAATGTGCTACAAGTCATGAGGTCGCTAAGAAAGATGTCAAGTGTACTTGGGAATGAGTATTTGAACAAAAGAAGAATCAGCAGTCAGACGAACATGCCCACATTGGATCAAATGTAAATTTATGTGAGTACTGGCGTGCAGACCGAGTGCCCGCCGAATCATGGGGAGATCAGCATTGAATACCAAAATTCAAGAACGGGTAACATGATGACCAAGGAATATGTCACGAATAATATTCATGGAGTTTACAGGTGTCATTGGAATAGCAGGATGCAACGAGGAAGATGTAGAGGGGCATGAGCAGCTCAAAGGATTCCGACAAGCACATAAAGGGCCTGGGGCTTCAATTAATGGCAGCTATAATTTCACATAAGATATATTATCGATGTACCATTGCATTGCGTGTTAGCCGTCCCACCGTCAAATTGACCATCAACATCCATATCGGAAGGCCAGACACGCCGTGGAGGAGATCATTAACCGCAGCACTGGATGATTTCCCCGGGCAGACAATGCCAGATGTCAGGGCAAATGTTGCATGCGGAATGTCTCTTGACAGAAAAACAACCAATCCCGCCCGAGAACGAGGTCATAGGGGAGGTCCGAGCAGACTGAGAGCTCGGTATTCATTGAGCAAACAGTGTCACCAGATGGTAGAGTGAGAATTGCCAGAAGCAACGGAATGGAGCGCCGGAATCCTGTTGGACAAGACCCAGTCAAGAGTTATTAGAGACTTTTCAGCTGTTGCATCGACAGAAACAGAAAGCGGCATGGTGCAGAATGTCGGAGAGGGAGAAATTGCGGGGAGAGAGAAGGGGCGAGCGACAAGACTAGACGAGTGGCGACATGAGTGAGTAGGGTCTCGGCGAGACAAAAGCCGAAATCGATCGGCAGATGACTCAGACAATAGGCTCCGCGGCTCCGACAATATGACAGGTCTTACGTGAAAGCAAACGACAAATTGTGATTTACTGCAAGAAATTTTAAATTGGGCTCTCTCTAAGACCCTTACCTTACGGTAGCGGGAATTCCTCGGTCTTATCCGAAGTGTTGCGTACGCAGGACAAGCACAGCCACAACTTACACGTCCGATCAGGGTATTACCTGGGTAAGGACACACACATGTGAACACAACGGTGTTGGAGTGATTGGATGTAATACAGATAGATGAATGGGGCACTGACTGTGACGAGGGTAAAGCTTACATTGTTTACATCCATAAGATAGTTTGTTAAGGCGAGACCGCAATGCGGATTGTCAACTGCTACAAATGAAAGGGCATAAGCATAAGCAAGCCCATCAGCGAAGGCATACTATATGTCAAATCGAAAATTGAAGGTGGAATTGGCCTTTGACAATTAGTATGATCTCAGTTTTGCTTTGGTGTATGCTCAGGCGCAACCCTGTTGTGCATTCGGCCGACCACCAACTTTATTTCAAAAACCAATCCCGATTGTATTCCACTATACTGTCTCTATATGTAGGGGAGTAACGGTCACGGTAACGGTGAGCTCGGTTGCTTCGAAAAAATTGTGACATTGACGGAAAAAATCCTGGCCTTGGGAATAGGTCGGGAAAGTCACGAAACGTCACGAAACCAGTATTTCTCTTCAGGAAGCACTAGATAAGTGCTAGAAATCCTGTATTTGCTCTGTTTCTGGGGGGGGGATTTATCTCATTGCCTTCTGAGGCAACGGTCATGCTCACGGTGGCCTCCGTTGCCTGAAAAAGAGGCAACGGGTATGTCATGGTCCTCGGTCGGTTGCTCCCCTACATATCGAGACAGTACAACAGATAGTTTGCTCATTAAAAAAAATCTATCTTAAAGTACGAGTTATGCCGTGCGAAGCATCGGCCTTCCCCAAGTCTCATCTGTATGATTCTGACATGTTGTTCCATCACTCTCAGGCCCCCAATCGATGTTCGCGGAACCCACACCTTTCAAGCTCCACGCGACCCTCGTCGCCGGTCAGGTTTCTCGTTTATCTTCGGTTCTATCTCCACTCACATCGAACCATTCCAGGCCTCTTCAACACTGACTTCATCGGGCCCCCGCTCCAAACAGCAAAATCTCGCCTCCCTCCATCAGTGTCTCCTACCTTTCCGATCGAGTCTTGGTTTACCTGCATGCAATCTTGTTTCAATTGATGACCTCTCTGAACCTCTCCGATCACCCTTTCAATAGACCTAACATCGACATCTCGGACTCTTTATCCTCCTCAACTGCTTGAACTTTGATCAAGTCCCATTCAATCCAACCCCTTCTCGCACACCGACCGTCAACGTCGCCAATGACTTATGAACAGTCTTCTATGGTTAGTCATCTTCTTCAATATATTCGACTTTAATGCGCTGCTATTATTCCAGCCTTGCTGCCGACTCGAAAAATGCAAGTTCGGCACAGAACACAATGTCGTTTCAGACCAAGCTCTCAACGAACCTCTTCAGCATCAACAGCTCGAACCTCTGGTTCGTGTTTTGTTTTTTCAACTGTTTAAACCTTAATTCAACTGCCGTGATCACGGGCCCGCCCAGTCCACCAGCAATTTCAACAACACCGGTTCTACTTTGAGTCATGCAACACAAAGTCTTTATTTTCTCTTTCTATCTCCTTTCGTTTCTGTCAGTCTTCTCGATCATTTCTGCCATGATGTCTATCTCACTGTTTTATTTCCACAATGCTTCAATAGAGAGGTTGTGCAAAAGCCACATGGGCTGCATGCGGCTTTTGTGCATTGTGCAAAGCCGCATGCAGCACCATGCAGCTTTTGTTTCCCTATCAATGATGTATTTGATTCTTGCGTAGATGCCGTAGAGTAGCGTAGAGTGCTTTGGAAGCCGTTGGTATTGATCCAGCATCAGGTGGGTGGAGCAAGTGGCCTTTTTTTGACAGCATTACGGCCCATAGCAGCACAGCGGCTGCGGAGAAGCCAAATATCGACGTCAAAATGATGCACATCATGGTTGGTAAGTGGTTCAATATACGGTATAGCACCTAATTTACTAGTATTTCATCAAAATGAATATAGATACACTTATAAAACCCTCGGTTTATCATGCGGCTTTGCACAATGCGCAAAAGCCGTGTGCGGCTCGTGCAGCTTTTGCACAAACTCCTTAATATCAACGGTGAGCCATACATGCTCAATTATTTCCTCAGTGACCCACTCATTCTTATCATGATCATCTGAGTCCAACACTCTTCGCGTGTGCCACTCTCATTGCAGCGAGAATTCCTCACATCTGCTTGAGCATCGCCGCAGCCCTGCTGATCCCTTCTGTAACTCTTTCTCTCAATTCTCGAGTGTTGCTCATGTACCCGAAAGGCGTACCAGACCTGTACCATTGCATCCGCGGTAGTTCGCTCTTCAACTGGCTCATAGTGGCCAAGCTCGTTGATGCAGTACGTGGAGAAGTCCCTCTCCTTTTTGTCCGTAATCCAAAAATCCTCGAGGGGTCTCTTGCGGGATCTGTTAAACACTGTTTTGTTAATCTGTCACCCTCTGCCCATGGGAGTTGATAATTGAAGCCACCTTGCTGATTAATTTCGACTGTTTTGTTAATCAACTGATATTGGCCCGCTGCTCGCTGCCGTTTTGAAGTGTTTTCCTAATCCTGGTCCAGAATCGCTGATTAAACACCCGGCTCATCACCGCCGTCGGCACAAAGAAGTGACCAATTCATCAGTGGAGGGTCTTGATACCGTCTGTTCAAAGAATCAGTGATTAAGTGGGATTTTGCATTGAGACAGGAATTGTTTACGCAAACTTCATATACTGGGGTTTTTCATTCAAATCGACAGGGGGGGTGACGCATGACCCTTTTTTCAAGTTCGACATTTCGACACCAGCTAAAATTTGGTGTGACACTCCCAAAATTTCCGACACATCCCACGGAAATTTTGGCTTTTTTGCGTTTTTCAGATGATTTTGGACGCGCCGTGACCAGCGGTAGGTTCGACAAGGACCGCCGTGACCCGTGACTGCAACCAAAGTTCGACATCGACAGAGGGGTGCGTGACCCGTGACTGTCGATTTGAACGAAAAACCCCAGTAGATTCTTACATGTTGGCATGATATGATAATGATATAATATGATACGCAAAAAATTGTATTAATGGTTGACTTTCCATAAGCCTAGAAAATTCCGCCGGGATATCTGAGCCTATCTGAGCAGTGCCAGAGCTGCCGGCACATCGATCTATTGCAAAATTCCTTCCTGCTTCCCACAAGCGGGTGCAAGAATAACCGTCTTTTTTTCTTAAATATAAATACCTGTTTAGGTGGTAAACACATCCCAACAACACATCTCCTCCGTCAACGACATGTCCCGCATTCGACAATGGACATTGACGCGTTTATTACCTACAAACACCTCGAGGATATCCAGGATGAGAAAATAGAAAAAGAACTCGCACCAGGAACTGCGATATCGATGACAATCATGGTATCGGCGACGTCCGCGGCTTTGCGGTAGATATCCAAGTTGAAATAGGTGGGAATCCAGAGTGTGTTGAGGAAAGGTTTGATAGTCGTCATCGCCGTGTGCCAAGCATGGTTGTAGGCGCAGACAAGAGATGTGGGTATGGTGGACGACAAGCAGAGGGAGGGTAACAACTGTGACGACTGTGACGTGAGTATATACAAGATTAGTGTGTCGAGTCGTACCGATGGTGTTCGAGTCGCACTTTTGTCCATCAGAAAGTGGAACTCGGTTTCCCGACTGGTTACCCGGCGGCTTTGATGGGAACAAGATCAGCGCACGGTGTGCCGACATTTCGGCTACGGATGCCAATTACTCATTTGAATTTACGCACCGTGTAACGAAACCTTCATCTTCCCTGTTCAACATTTTGGGGCCAGAACACATACTGGCTGTTGAAAATATTTGAAGCCACGGTCTTTGACTCCAGAATTTCTTTCAGAAATCGAGCCCATGCTGTCCCTCGCGAATCCAGAGACTTTGCCTTCAGGGAACAATGTGATGTATGGGTCTGAACCAGCCTTTAAACTCGCAAAATATTCGTCCAACACCCGCAGATCAAAGTCCATTTGCTCAAGTCGAACCCATTGTCTAGCCAATGGGTTGTGAAGGTTAAATCTGGTTTTGGTGTGGTATTGAACGGTGAACAAGGCCAGCTAGGTTCAACTTAATCTTGAATTAATTCAACACATCAGAATTTCTCAGGGAAATTCACTACATTTTGATGGCCCCTCGGCCGACTTGATCAATGTCGGCTGAGGTCTGCCGAGGTTGGCCGAGGAGGCTCGACCGGGTCGGTCGAGGGGCAGTTGGCCGATGTCGGTTGAGGTTGGCCGAGGGATGGCCGAGGTTGCCTCGGCCATGTTGGGCGACCCCCCCCCCGCCCCCGATATCTGCCCTAGCGCCATCGGCGCCATCGGTGTTGAGTGTGTGGGAGTGCGGCCAATTTTAGCCTTTTTAGTTCTGTTGGTGATTTAACCGAAGCGATTAGCTTGACACTTGCGCTGTTAGGCGACTAGGTAAAAACCTGGGGGCTAGCTACTACAGCTTATATGCCTATTACTTATTTATCTAGAGTTTCTACTCAATTCCAAGTCCTTCAACTGCTGAGCGAGCAACCTTGGGCTGACTAATGTCGGCTGATCGGATCACCAAGTTTGAGATGCCATCAATCTCCAACGAGTTCGCCGATCAAGGGCGGTGCCCGTCCCCACCTTCTCCAACTACCAGTAGCAGGAGAAAGTGCCAGAGGATTGGCATCGAGTCAAACCAACTTCGACCGGCTAGGCCGAGCCAAGGGATTGGCCGAGGTTGGCCGAGGCGGCCCTAAAATGTAGCGAATTGATGTACCATCGTCAAGATGAAGGCCTAAAAATGATGCACGTCAGCTGGCAGCGCCTACAACATATTGTCTCTGTCAAGTCAGGGATAAATCCAGTGGTGTCTGCATCGCCTGCCGTGTGGCCGTTTGACCCAGGCTTTCCCCAAGAATCCTGGTCCTGGAATCCATGTAAGTTTAGTTACTGATTCCCAAGCAACGAAAGCCTTACATCTTCTCGAATAAACCTGTCAATTGTCCATATCTTATTGCCTCGTTTCAATGGATGCGATGCGTTCGATAAATCGATCAAATAAGCCGTGGGGATACGGGGCACAGGCCATGTCAAAGCGATGGCTGAAATCTCCACAATTTTGCCAACTGATTCGGATGATTTGAATCTTGCCTTCGTCCACTTTCTGTTTCCCCTTGCGCCGTCTCGTACCCATGTTGAGTGACATAGTTGTTGGATGGGTTGGGAGAGCAGACAGAGCAGTATTCTGATTTTTGAGACTAGAGGCGGCGCAGAGAGTGCTGGTAAGTCGTGGTTCAAAACTGAAGAGATCTGAATCACATTGTTGCTGACCGGACTGGAAGAGCAAGAGGACAGGGCACACAACACCGGCAGAAATGAGTGTAAAGAGAAACTGGTCTCGAAACTAGATCTGGATTCCTACTTATGCATCGTGCGTGGGAGATAGAGAGATGAATCAAGAGAATGAACATCGGAATCAGAAAGAACCTAGCATGGTGTAATGCGGCTGATATCGGTGAGAGTTGTCCAGCTATTAAGGAACTGTGAAAGGCTTAATCAAGATGGCGTGGTAGACCGTGGCGGGACGACAAAGGTTGATATATCAAGATCATCGGTGCTGAGCGGAGATTGATTGTGCATCAGTGCATCGGTCGCACTGCCGATGCATTCGCCATCAGTCGCACTGGGACTGAGTCGCACTTTCCAATTACAGGAGTGGGACTCGTCGAGTCCCACTCCCACTAAAATCGTTGTTACTCCTGTGACGTCAATACCCAGAGAGGCAACGCGAATGGACGAGAACCCACGAATCCATTTATTCAAGAGACAAGTAATCTGAAGAGGGGGTAGCGACCCCCCTCCAGAATAGCAATTAATTAAGCTCTGAACGAGGGTCGACAATATTCTAAGTGAGATCCGAGCCCGATGGGGTCCTGACAGCTGTCATGGCATCTCGGCCAAACGACTGACAATATGCCCCGGGAATTTTCTAGGCTTATGAAAAGTCAACCAATATCATATTTGCCCTTTTTGGATTTCTGTGAGCTCATTTCTTGTTCCAGGTTTCTCCGCCTGGCAGCAACCTCGCTCATTTCATCCTGCACAACCTTAAAATAACTTTCATAGACGGAACGTGCCTTCCGAACCGTGGGCCGCCTCGCTACGTTCGTGCTGCGTTCACACGTCACGACAAATACCTCTCACGGTGAGAACGATGTTCAAGCTTGCCCAATCATGCTGGATTTAGACTGCCACGCCGGTTTCCACAGTTCAATCTCGCATTTTCTTCTGTATTCGCAGTTCGCCTCATGCTCGCCATGCCTTCAACGTACTCGTAGTACACATAAGAGCGGTTAGTGTGAGAGCTCACCCTTGTCTCCTCCATCATTTTCCAGAACATTTTACGCAGTGGGCTACTGAAATCCTGTCAGTTCTCAGCAGCTCCAATTTTTTAGAGTTAACCAATTTCCTCCTAACCACAGGAGCCACCATTCCCAAAGATGGCTCGGACACCAGACAGTGGCGCCATTGCCCTGAGCGCCATAGTCAACAGCCTCAACACCATGGCGGGTGTAGCACAGCTCTCCGTCCCGTACGTCCAGCCATTAATTCTACTCGCGAGCGCAATTATATGTGGTATCCAAGTTCGCAAGATTTTGTCCCAAATCTCCCGCTACTATTTCCTCATTGTCGTCCTAGCAACTCAAAGAGAACAAGAAGGCCTTCAGACAGCTCGCACATGACGCTTATGCAATGGTCCAGGCAGTCGCACAGGTCCACGTCCATTCCTTCGAGCTGCAACACAGCGTCGAAGAGTTCACTACGTATAATATTTCTGGTTCGATTTTCACTGCAGCTAAAACGATCCTTCCAGGGTACTCCAACAGATCCAATATTACCTCCATGAGCATCGAACGCGCAGTTCAATGCTTCGGTTTTTTGGGTCCGCACAAGATGCGGTAAAAATCACAGAATACCGTCGTCAGATACAGACGGCACGGGAATTATTGGAGGTGTGTTGTGAATTCCAATGGCTGCAATAAGGATCAGGCCTGATTTTCCTTAGTTGAAAATTGACATGAGGAATCATGAAAACATAATCAGCATCTTGAGAGAACGCAGAGAGAGAAACGCCTCCCGTCCGCCACCGTATACTGCTGAAGATCCGACGATGCCAGAGAATGTGAGGAGGATTGCCGCAGAAGATTTTGAGCGCCTTCTCCCCATTCTTGGTGTTTTCAGTGTTTTTGAAGAACCGCCGACGATCAAACAGATCACACGCGTCCTTGGACTAGCGGAGGACGGGGTCCGGGAAGTGTGGGGGCCGATATCGGCCTACCTGGATGGGCCTGACTCTGACGAGAAGAAGAGACGTCTCAAGTCTCTTGAGCGGCTTGTGTGTCTTGCAAATGGCACACCTTTCATTGATTCTCCCACATACCACAATCTGGTAGCGCGGTGGTGCCTGCTGGGTCCGAAAGGCGCTGCAAGGTATGTCGCCAATTTCCTGCTAATTCATGTGGAATTCCAATTCACTCACCACTTCTCCAAGGGATGTCTTCTATGCCGCCAATTCTTGGGTGCACCATGTTTGCCAGTCAAATCCATCCGTGCAGCTCCGCGATGCCCTCATGGAGTCGGACATCCCCCTCGCTGCTGAGTCGTACGAGGACCTACCCGAGATTATTGCGTGGTTAGAGGTAAGCTGAACGTTGTTGACGCGGGCCGGAATCTCTTATGCTTTCTGCACTAGGGAATCCAGAATGACGCGGAGCAGTGGGTTGATTTGCTATCGACGTACCGTGCGAGAATTGCAACCACGGATGATGATGGGTATGTAATGTTGACTGGGAACGTTATGTGATGCGTTTAAATTGCCTGTCGAACTTGTTTTAGTGGCTTTCAGGCTTATTTTCTAGCTAATATTCATACGGATGGATTGAGTTGTGCCACGTCTTGAGTGGAAATGATATGCTGCGGCATTTATCAACAGGGTATCACAGCGAGACTCTGAAAGAGCGAATGGTAATGAATGTTCAACAAGTGTTGGGATCACGGCAATGACATAGGGTTCGAGAAACTGAAGGTGCGAGCCAGCGACGAACATCAGGCGAAAAGATAGATGAATTCGATTGGACTAGATTGGATTGAGCCTTTACACGGCACGGGCTCGGAGCAAAGCGTAACGTTAAAAGTGGTCGGTACTGATATAGGCTAAGACCCTGTTGTCTAGCCTGTTGCGAAAAAACGCTTGTGTCCTAAGCGAGGGCGAAGGCGGCGTCTTACGATCAGACAGGTCCCCAGAACGCAAACGCGAATGCACCACAGAGAAAGTCAGGTGTGCTTGGCGCAACCACGAGAGAGATCTGATCAGAGAGACTTCAATCGAATCGGATTGCATTGGACTGCATTGAGGGACGCGGAGATGAACAGACGCGTTGGAAAGAGTAGGCGATACGCAATCGGGGAGAAGAAGAGAAGTGATAAGCAGAGGAAGATACCAGGAGAGCCGATCAACGCGGAGTCAGGCGTGTAGCGGATAAGACACTAAGAAGCTACCGAAAGCAAGCGATTGTCCGAAAAAAATGTGGCCCGCGATGGGATGGCGGCTTGAAATACCTATGGTGGTACGTTGGTACAAAGAAATTTCAAAGTAAATTCTCCTGTCGTGATATTTCCCACCATGGGTGGTTGTTTTTCAGTGCGCGGTCCCACTCGCGCACTTCTCGATTCGTTGCGAAGACCGGAGCCCTAACCCAAGATCCAGGAGGTGGTTATAGAGGCAGATAATAATGCGGGATCCAGATGCACGAGTAGTCCGTTCGGGGCCTTAGGAAAGGATGTCTCGCCAGATGCACGCATTTTGAATTGGCGCCGTGTTCTGTACCAAGTAAATTCATGAAATTTTGCTCGTGACTTGCGGTTTGGCTTTAGTACGTGGAGGGGGAGGAGAGGAGAAGTAGCCGTGATAGGCGTAACCCCATTCCTCACCTCATAATTAACCAAGAAGCCTTTGCTGAGTATCCAGTTCGAAGAGGACAACAAACGGACCGCACTTTGATTTGTTACCGCTGTTGAGCCTTGATTTTTTCAGTTGCAGAGCTTATATTTTCTCCCCGGCCCGGTGGCAGCCCAAACCCAGAACGGTGCGTATCTCGCATCTGGCTCTGTAGCGCCCACCAACACTACCAGCAGCTGAGTCAAATCGTTTCTGACATCTGAGAACACCCCAAAGCATCAGGAAAAACCGAATCCGCTAATTGGCAGCGAATTGTCGCCAAATGTTGATAACGCGGATATTCCTGATAATCTCTCATAATTGATCCCAATTTTTGCTAAAAAGACATTTATGAGCAGAAACGGCAGTAAGTACTTGGCGAACTATCCGGAAAAGCCGGGCACAATGATTTACAAGACATTCAGAACAAGGTATTTATTACAAGGACTGTAGAATTACTATTTAGTTAGACTGTGTGTAGGTAGTTCAGTAGTTTCCTGGAATCCAACACCTCACCCACTCGGCTTTGCGTGAATGCTTGGTTTCTGGACGATTCTTGCGGGGTCCGTTCCCTTTTTAATTACTCGGACCTCACACACATGATGCATGCCTAGCACTGAAAGATGTGCGGCGGCTTTAACTGCAGACACTGCATTCAGACTCCCCCATAGGCACAGGTCTGCCGGATCCCAGTAGGCATATGTGTAGGCAGACCACGCCGACCTTTGCCGATCCATCTGCCGATCCCTGCCGAGGTTGGTCTACCTGTTCCGGCCGGAATAGGCGGTCACGATACCGTCGGCCGGGATCTGCCAACGTGGGCAGGCCACGTGTAGGCAGACATGCTAGACCAACGTAAACCAACCTTGGCTTGGATAGACGCACCTCGGCAGGGATCTGCGAACGTAGGCACATCTGTGCCTACGGGGGGGTCTGAATGCAGTGAGAGTGAAGGTGCCGGTTGAGAAAAAAAATGGATCAAACTAATGCATGTCCTCGGGTGGGTTCGAACCACCGTCGCTCCCATATGCGTTCGTCGTGGGACCTTGATGTTGTGGGAGTGAGCTGCATTGCTCCACAAGGACCTGATTTGTGGGTGGTAACAACAGGCGTACATGTTCCAATTTACAGGCAAGTTTAATCATTGCCTCTCCCAGCGGCAGAAATGTCGACAATTGGTATACAGACACATGCGCGGTGCTGAAAAAATCCTGCAGTGTAACCATATGGGGCAGACAGAGGGAAGACTCGAAGGAAGAGAAAAGAAAAGAAAAGAATACAGAACCGTTATGTCCTCGGGTGGGTTCGAACCACCAGCTCTCCCATGTAATGCCGGAAGACGAATTTCATTTGTGGGAGTGAGCTTCATTGCTCCACGAAGACTTGTTCTCATCCAAAGCAATACTGAGAATCCGGGGAGAAAAAGATGCGTGCTTGCTCTAATGTTAAACTGATTGATGTCTGCTTCTCCAGGTCACCTTCAGCGTTCAAGCCAGGGGGATGACTCAACAAAATAGAAGGAACCATGTGCTGGTGGGAACAAAGAAGGAAGGGAAAAAGAATCACCACTTTCATACATGCCCGGGTGGATTCGAACCACCGGCGCTCCCAGATCTGCTCGCAACACGGGAATGTTGTGGGAGTGAGCTGCACTGCTCCACGAGGGCTTTGTGCTCCACAAAAGAAGTCAATCCTACACTGGGGTTTGTGCCGCGTGCATACGAAGGACGGTCTTGGCTATCATGCCGGTGTTCAATTTCGGTTCGATGCCTATGTATGTATGGAGAAGTCAGTGTTCTTCCACTTGTACGCCGGCATTCTGGGTCGGAGTATGAATGCGGAGCCGTTTGCAGTGCGCACATAAGAAAAAAAAAGAGGAACACAAACCACTTCGGGCGGGTTCGAACCGCCATCCCTCCCATATATGATTGGCAGTTGCCTCCACGTCTGGGGAGTGAGCTGCATTACTCCACACGGACGTGTTCTTATTCAAAGTACTGTGCGAAGATAAGAGGTGTGCTCGTGCAGTCTTGCCAGACGGCACAGAGTTTCTGCTCCCCCTATCGGCCGAAATCGGATCAACGCCCAAAGCAGGTGATGGGACCCTCTGAGCTAAACACTGGCATATCGCGCCAGCTCGCTCTCCACTCGTCTCTAGACTCTCTTTGCATCGATGCACGCCTCGCCAGCTCGATGGGCTGACGGACGTTCTCAATGAAACAAAGCGTGCGCAATCATGCTTACGGTTTTCCCGATTTGGATCCACTGCCGTAACTTATTCTCGGCACGCACCCGACTTGTGCTCAAAGAACCCTCGACACCCAAATCCCGTCGCCGTTTCCTTCAAGCATAGACGACTCGGCTCCCGGCACATGGAGAGAAGGACGGAGCAAGCGGGTAAAAGAATGGAAAGGCTGGCAGGTGCGTCTCACCCAGTCTTTCCCCGTGCTCCGGGCCTACACTCGACTGTGCCTCGCTTGTCGTCCGCCATCATGCATCTCCTTCGCTCATGACCAGATTGCTTCCTCCCCCTTTTTGACGCGAAATATCAGAACTTCAATGTTAGCGGACGTGATCATCCGAGTCCCGGGCCATCTTCACAGTTGAGACGTCTTGATTCCAACTTGATTCTTGTATGGCAGAAATCTGCCCAACTCAAAATTTGCCTCGCTTCTGGACCGAGCGCACCCATCCCGTCCTCGGCACTGTTTCCGTCGTTTGAGCTGGAAAATCTGCGTCGGCCACGCGCGCGCCGAAGACTCCTCTCGAGCAAGGCCTCCCAGGATCCCCGTACTTGGCCGGGCTCGCACTATAGGTCTCGTTATTCAAGTGATTCCCCTCCTCTTGCATTTCCTTGTGGAGCTGACTGACCGCCCGCGCTTCCAGTGTCCTCATCATCGTTGCAGCACCGCTCGCGTCCGCGTTCATGATCGCCGTCCCCACCAATCCGACCTCGGGCCAAGTCACCCAGATCCACTGGACCTTCACTGCCACTGACCCCGCGGTCTTCGACCTCTTCATCACGAACAGCACGAATCACTTGAACCTCAAGGCGATCGTGGGCAAGAACATCGAGTCGGACCTTGGGCTGATCACGTACCAGCTCCGGACGCTGCTGGCAATATGAGCGCTAAAATTTGTATTGCCTTGGAGCGAGCGCCGTGGATACTCATGGGTAGTGGCGGTTATGCGCTGCATATCTCTGATGCAACGTGAGCGTTTAACTTTGCGTGTGTGGAAATGACTAACATGGATGACGGCACACAGAAACGTCGATAGGGTGTTGGCCGCGAGCCCCCCATTCGCAATCAAGGCGGCGTGAATAGTCGGTTCACCAGTCAATGATGAAGAATGTTTCGTGAGAACTGCAGCATTGCTGCTCTCAATCCCTGGTGTTGCTTTGCTATGTCCGTGTGAGAGCGATGTGATGACAGAGAGAGCCTGGACCTTGACACGCGACAGGGAAGAAACGTCAGAGCTCGCGTAGGTTTGAACTCGCCGCGTCTGGACGTTCAAGCACTTTATGTCGAAATACCGTCACCGATGTCTTTCCCGCGTTCAACACGTGCACGCTCTAGCGACCTGAAGTCACCGCCGCAACCAGGAACCAAGTTCGGTGTGCTAACGGCGCGCATATTTTTAGTATGTCAAAAGATCGTCGCCAATGTCCTTCCCGCATTCAGGCTTTAGGTTACCGTCGGAACCAGGAACCAAGTTTGGTGTGTTGAAGGGCAAACATATTTTTACTCAGCCTCTCAGGATCTGAGGCGACGCTAGGTTCAATCTAGGCTCCAAGCTTAATTTGCTTACATCACTTTATTGATTCACAGAAACACATTTCAAACAGGTAAAACAAAACAATATTTTGGCCCTTCCATCGGCGAACATAATCGCCTAAGTATTTCTTCTAAGCTCATCCACATCTTCACTGGAACGCCCAGGTGACGGGGGAGACGCTGGTCTGGCTCGCGTTGTCTTTGATTTGGTCGAAGGCGATCTGGCTGAGCTGGATGTTCTGCGTGCCCGCGCCGCCATCGAAGATCCCGTTGAAGATCACGGTGACGCTCTTGCCGTTGTCTGAAGGTCAAACATTAGCTTTGAGTTTTTTTAGAGCTGGGGCGCGAGTGAGCAACGTACAGGTCACGGTGATCGTATCCTGGCAGCAAACGTGGGTACCAGCGAGTGCGGTGGGGATGGAGACGGCGAAGGGACCGTTGGTTGCGGGGCACCCGCAGTTGGTGGTGCCAACAAAACCAACGCTAGCTGTGGTGGATTTTTTTCAGCGATAAATACTCACAGCGAGGACGCGCTCAGCTCACCTGTCCCGGTGGCCGCGCTGGCGCTGCCGATGAACATGGCGGTGGAGAGGGCGGCGAAGAAAGACTTGTTGAAGAACATGATGGTAGTTGATTTCAGCTGGGGAAGTGAACTGACTTTAATGGTCGAGCAGGGGCTCCTTTTAAGTGATTTAGGCCGGTGGGGAGGACATACGGAGTAATGGGGAGCTGTGGAACCTTACCCCGGCAGAAAACAAAGAACTGCCCGCATATGTTGAGATGTCGAAGACTAAGCCTTCTATTCCCTCCACCGTTGTCCGGCATCAGGGACCATGCCATAACTTTACCCTGGGTCCGGCCTGGCCGGGAGCGCTTATGCTGACTTTCTGGCGGCGACCTTGACGAGGAATGAATATTTTATTGAGTACGACTCAATGTGACTAAGATGCGAAGATGAATATCTTAAATAATTTATTGCGCGCCGCCCGCACTAGTTGAGATGGGGAATTCTCTCGGTGTGATGAGAAATACTTTGTTTATTACAGTCACTTCCCCGAGCACTTGCAATGTACTACAGCCAAATGTAAGTGAGGATCTAGTTTTGAAACGTGGATGAGAAGATGGGAGTCAGTGCCTTGACTCTGAAGCAGCAGGAGTACATTGCCACCTCTAGCCCGGCGGAGATGCTTTCAATAGAATGTAAGCGACGGGCGCGCATAGAGAACGTAAGAAAAAGACTGGGGAGGTCCCTTGCCGGCGGGCCGCAAACAGTTCGATTCGCAAGGAGCATTGTAATCGAACAATGGAAATTCGTTACGGGGTTCGGTGAACCAAACTGGGGAAGATGTATGTACCACTGTGGTCCATTCTACTTTCCCGACGGGGCATTCGAGTGGAGTCACGCCGACCGTAGTCCGACTTACATACAATGGTTGCCGTCATTCCAATTTCCAAACCACGCAAGTTAGAAACAGGCTTGGAAATGCGACTGAACGCCAGTGAACACCGAGGACGCGAGAACTGTAGATGTTTTTCCTTGGCATACCGAATCTGCCTGAGAATCGAAATGTGTCTTCCACTCGCCCAGGACCTGAACGACCGCCGGTGGCCTAGGCCTTTAAGCGAATACCAGCGCGGAGTATCATCGGAGGCGTCGAATCGTCAAGCCCTTTAAGACCGCCTTACGCCAGAAATGGTGACCCTCCGACCAAACCCGGTGGAGGTCTATGACGCAGAGTAATACTAGTCTCCCTAGTCGGACCAAATGATCAGATTTCGTTTTTCTAAAAAAAAAAAAAGACGAAAAAGACCTGATATATACTCTTTCCCTTGTTTTTTGGTTGAATTTTTGAAGTCGGAGACGGAGAAAAGCTTCTCATCTCTCCGCCGCCGGCGGGCTCAATGCATAAAAAAAGGAACACAAAAACCCAACCATCAATTCGATGATCGCCAATCACTATCGGCATAATCGGCGGTATCAAGCCTGTCAATGGGACTGCTCTTCTCATTTGCCATGACCTTTCACCGCCGAGTCTCGGCTTTTGCGAGCCACTTTGTATGCCCCTCATGTGTGAAGGTTTCAAACACGTGTGGAGGAACACCATTGCTTGCTCGGACGGATCCTGGTTTTCCAGTCTTACCACTCCTGCGAGCGGTCCCTGCTGAGATTACCAAGGCTCCTGTGCGAGGAAAGAAGCGTGCCTTTTCCGTGTTTCAAGTGCTTTACACTACCGTCCTTCGAAGAAGCGGACGTCCTGGCTTTGCATCAGCGAAACTAAAGGCAACTTGCTAGGCCTTCGTTCTTCCATCAGCAGAGCCCTTGTTAAAGATAACCACTACCCCTCTTTAGATCGCAGTGGGGAGCGCCGCCGTTCTCAATGCAACTCCTACGTCTTTTACAAAGATACTGCGTCATCAAACTATGCTTCTCGCAATTTCCTGGAACACAAGACACTGCGACGCGCTCTCGCTTCCGATCCTGGTTTCCTGGTGTCCTTGTAAGCAAAAAAATGCTATGTCATAGAACCACTCATTTATATTATCATCGACCACTCACTGCGTTCAGAGGGGTCGTCTGCAGAAGGAATGTACGACCCCCGTCTGCAGACGTCTCGACGTCGACACATCATGCCGACTGTTGGAAATACAAGCTTGACCCACACGTTATTCCGATCATTTGAATATCGCTATTTCACCGTTGTTGCTGCACCATAGTTTATTTCAACTTCTGACCCACATATTTCATATTCCACATACATCTGATATCTTCATTGTCTATAAAGCTAGGATACTTGTTGTAGATACCCCACTGGTTTGTAAACCCTTGGATTCTCTTTGCATCCTCTTTGCCTGGAAGTCCTCCCTTGAGCCAAATTCTACACCGACCCCCTGCCGACTTTTGTTCACGGCATGAGGGTAGCCTTCTCTCCTCTAGACACTAAGCGAGGTGCCGAGGACTTGTCTGAGACCTCACTCTGATGTCGTTATTTATTGCGCCCACGGGTCAAAACACACAGCATTTCGCCCAATCAGGATATAACTCCGAAATTACACACAACTTGGACAAGTTCGAGGGTGAAAAATGATTACATGGTTTTCGAAGAGGTAGTATATGTCTCATGAGTAGCTAGGGGATTTTCTGATGTTGTCTGACTGAAGTTGTGGGGTGCAGACAAGTGTCTCTGCTTGTCACTAGGGATGGGACATGTGTCCCCATGCAAACTCTCTCTAGGTAAAACCTCTCCACAAGTGGTTTCCGCTACCATAGCATAGCCTGCAAGGGTTCACTATGTCTTTATTTCCTCTCTGTGTAAGACTGATGGCCTACAAGGTATGCCAAGCCTAGTCTAAACACTACAATCAGCAGCTTAGACTAGAAACTACTTCGCAACTCAAATAGTATGTGTTTGTGAGTGCAAAAATAGCTTCATGATGCACAGTGTTCTGCCATCTCAATGAGTAGTCAGTCCTTTCACCATGCCATCTCTTCCTAACATGGGTAAAGAATGAACTGGGCTCACAGTCTACCTCAAACTTAATGGCTGCACCTCATCTGCGGGACATGGACAACTTCTTTCTGAATCAATCAATTCAATAAACATTTGTAATTAAATATGGTGTTTCCGTGCTATCTTTGCAGAGCCTTTTCACATATCTCTTCAGTTGCATTGTAAGAAATGAATAGCAGTTACATAAACCAGTTTACATGAATCACATAACTAGCCAGCACCAGGAGCTCCCTTGCTCTATGGCAGAGAGAAATGCTCTCTTTGTAGTTACCAAAGTCGATCCAGGCATGTGCTTCCACATAGAGTGCCTGTGCTTCACCATATAAATCTGCAGAAATCTTGGCCAACCTCTGTGCCTCGCATGCATGTAGTCTGACTGACAGGTAGTCACTCTGCTGATGGTGAACCAGTGCAAGTAGACGTAATGCTTGAGAATGTCTTTTTGTGTTTCCAGATGAAGTTGCCAACGATATAGCCAGGTGACAAAAATCCATGGCTTCAGAGTAATTGGGACTGTGTCCTGAATAATAGTATGCAACACTGACATAGAATTTACCTTGAAATCACCAAAGTCAGTCTTCATGTACAAGGTGCAAAAGGTGGGCCTACATTTAAGGTCTGAATCATCAAAGTACTCACAGTGTTCTAATGCCTGGCCCACAAGTGTTTCTGGACTGGAAATTGGAACATGGAGGCTTGAGCTAAGTAGCTCTGCAATGAAGTGGACCTCAAGCCGATGGTCACACAGGTTTGGAAGGATTTTATGAAGCTGGCCAAGCACAGAAATTGATCCTCGCCCAGTGAGCCGGCTAAAGAGATTCAGATACAAGGCACAAAAAACATTATCTGCGAGGTGTGGATGGTCTTTTTGGAGTCCATCCCGGAGTAAACTTTGGATATTGGCTAGATTTGATGATATTTGCCCAACTGTGTGTAAATTCATTTCAGTTCCCCAGAAGTCCTCGTGCAATTTAAGTAGCTCATGAAAATGTTTGAAAAGAGGCTTGACAAAGTCATTTCTGGGTGGGTGAGTTTTCCACATATATTCCCTGATGGGTACCAATGCTTTTAGGTGTTTCTGGGCATCTATGTAGGCTAAAGCAGTGCGAATCAATGCTGCTTTACAGTTAAGAATATTGTCAATTGGAAGGTCGCTATGGAAGAGCTCAACATCTGAAAGACCATCTGGAAGCATTGACAATAGGCTTAACAGCTCTTCTGCATGAGGAACAGTTTTTATCCTGGGGCTAGACAAAGAGAGTGAAATTGATAAATCCAAGTTTGATCTCGTGTCATAGCCATCTGAAATTAAAGATGTTTTCTCTTCTTCCCAGCGAGATAGTACACTGGAGCATCCCTCAACATCCACTAAATGTGCAATGAGATTGATAGCAAGGGGCATGTTGTCTGTCAGTGAGAGCACCCTGTCTACCTCCTCTGGGTTATGATAATCTTCTGCAATGTCAATCAATGTTTGACGAGCAGCAGCTTGTTCCAAGGGCTGCAAAGGAAGAAGAAAGGGCCGCGTCCAGCGCACTTTACTAGGTCTTTCTGATCCACGCATTGTAATCTGTGTCTCATAAGATATTTATCAACACAGGAATTACTGACACCTACCACCAATGCTAGATGCCGCACATCTGTAAGGAGGGATAGAAACTCCTCAATATCACCATGACACTCAATAGGCTCCCCACACTGTCTCGAGGTTATCAAGAACCAAGAGGCTGGAAGGACCAGTCATGAAATACCGGAAAACCGCCTGAGTAAGGTCTTTGCCAGGCTTGAGGCCCAGATGAGCTCCAATGACTGCTGCAAGTTCAATTTTGCTGGTTGCAGAGTTACAAGGAATGAAATATCGATGTTGTGTATACTTGGCAGAGATTTCTGCATGATGAACAACTGCTCTTGCAAGACTGGTTTTCCCCATTCCACCTGTTCCTAAAATTGCGATTCTGGGAGTTTCCTCCCTGAGCAGCTTCAGAATTTTGGACATTTCTGACTCACGGCCATGGAATATCTTGGGCTCAGAGGGTAGCATCGAGATTGATTGAGAGCTTTGAAGAAAGTCTGAGTGATCATGTCCCAGGGGTAGACATGTTTCGTACCTGTTTTGGGATTGAGAATAACCCTTCATCAGCAAAACGTTTTCGGTCTGGCACGTCTGGCGCCAGGCTGACCAACTCCGCCATCACGCCAGAATGTGCTCTGGCCCCATTATCGGCTTACTAGCCCCAGAACATGTTCTGGCGAGTTCTGGCGCCAGTTTCGCACCAGAACATTTGCCATGCTCCCAGTTTCATATAGACTCAGCTTCAAATCACTTTAAATCAAATGTATTCATGAGGGTAGTACATAAATACAGAAACACGGTAAGAGATATGAAATCTTCTGTGTTTGGGTGTGTTGAGGACGGACCAACAGGCACAGGAAATGGGGGGGTGAAAAGAGAAGAGAAAATGTAACATACATGTTGGTGCAACGGAGTACCACAGAGCTCCATGGTTGCGACACGAAGATTCAGATTGAAATGATGGAAGGCTTGGCGCTTAAAATTTTCGCTTTGAGGACCCCATGCTTCGACTTGAAGGCTTGATACGTCCGCTTGACGACTTGCAGGTCTTGAAAAGGCTTGACTGGATTGATAGTTTTGAGAGCGACACGACATCGAGTAGGGTCGCATAGCGTGAGTGGATGACCAGACGGGCTTGAGAGTTGATTGACTTGGAGGAAGACATATTGAGGCTTGACACTGGTACCAGTTGACGTAGGGATGGCCGCCGCCGCGGGATGAAAAGACGTTGGGAGCGCAGTCAGGGGGAGAAGCCGGCTTGGTGGCTACAGTATGGGTTTCGTGTCGTCTATGGTGCTCCAGTGGCCGGCAGATATCAAAAACACGACTGAAGGGAGGGGAGAGGGCAGTGGGAGATGGTGGGAGAAGAAGAGAAGGCCATCAATATCAACCAAGTTAGCCATAATGGCTGATGCGCACGGACCTTCTGCAGTGATTTCATCATTACTAATGCAAGTCATCGGACTTGTAATTCTGGCGGATCTGGCGATGCGCAGCCATACGGGCCACATGCGCCAGATCCGCCAGCTCTTGCCATCTCTTGCCAGATGGATTACATTTTCCTGATGTTGCTCATCTGGAATGAAGTTGATAAAACCTGCCACAAACTCCAAAATTGCCATACCATAGATGCTCCAGCAGAACTTGCGGAATCAGAGAGTCCATCAATCATGGAAAGTACTTCCTGATGTCTCTTCTTTGCCTCTGCCCACATTTTTGAAATATCTGTCATCATACTGGTGTTCTTGAGCTGTGTAGAGAGGATTGTTTGCAATGAATTGCAGAAATGCTTATGAGAAACTTTACCTGAAAAAATTCAATCCTTGTGTCAGTTCACTTTTGCAATCCTTCAGCAATGTGCTCATCTCTCCCTGGTGGAAGAACCGCTGGACTCTGCTGCCACTTTGCTGGGCCTCAACATAGGTATGGATTTTGTGGAGGGTGCTAGGGGTAATTATCAGTATCAAATCAGAGCTGTTCACAAGAAAATTACTTTGCAAATTCGCCAATGTGGTGTAATACAATTGGCGGCAGTATACCGCTGGTATCTGATTTGACATGTAGGGCAATTATTGCATTGAGTAATTCATTGGATTGCTCCATTAATTCAGTACAGCTTTTTTGATTTGACTTCACAGTCTGGTTTGCTATATGAGGGTCCCCGGCGAGGTGGTTCCGGGGATCACTTACCACCATGCTTTTCAACAGTGATTGGATTGTGTTGGAAATTGCGACAGAGAATGGGGTGTTCAGGCCATTGGCAAGAATTTTGAGGGTGCCTGCGGTCACAGTTAAGCATGCCATGGCATTTTCCTTTCGAGTTTGAATGCTGGAGGATTGGGTAGGCATCTTGGCGGTGAAGTGTGGGGTCTGAGTGATCTCGGTATTTTATTGTTTCATAGCCTGGGAGTTTGGGCGTTCATTGGTTGCTATTTGCCTTTAGATTCCGTATATTTGGTCGCGGATGCGATGTACGTACATAGCTATCTAACAGGGAATCCCACACCCGTGGAACGGGAACACCGTCAGTAGGAGGATTCACTGGCCTCATGACCTTCAACCTGCGAAGAAATATAGTACTGCTGAGGCTTAGCAGCCCCGGACCACACAATGCCTAGCGAATGGAATTCAAATTGCGTGTATACACTACAACACTACGCCAAGGTGTCGTGGGGAAGTTGATGGAGTACGGATGCTTTGAGGTATCCATTAATACCGCTTCTTTCCCCCAAACTTCCCATTGGCAACGTGTAGGGCAATCCATCAGGTGCAAAATCTGGTTCGGCTGTGCTAGCTAGGTAGGGAATTTTTGAGGACTCGCTTGGATCGGTTATAGAGCTGATGGAGCATCCGGGCCGGTTTCTTCGTATGAGTGGTTAGGAGTCCAAATGGCTGCTCGCGTTGGCATGACAGCGGGAACATCGACCAGCTCAGCATCATGATACGGCTGTGGGAGAAAGAAGAGATTGTGGATTTCGATTCCCACCAATGACCGACTTGGATAGCCAGGAACATTACTATTTGGTTATGAAGCCGCACAGGTTTTGCTCCCGATCTGTCCACGGTTTCATGCCCCCCACAAGCCCGAAACTGGCGCTAGGTCCCATAGCGATACGAGGAAGCTGAGCACCGGCATATTCACACAAAAACGGCAATGTCCGGACTGCCGCACGAGGTCCTGCGCGATGACGAGCGGAAAGAATCTACTTTTGAACAAATCTTTTGCCAAGCAAGGAAATTCGATAAACATTGCACGGAACTGTGTGGCGCATAAGGACAGCGGTAAGCGGATATACTGTGCGAACAGTCCACGAAAGGTAAAAAAGAGAGCGTTGAACAAGAAGGATATACATGGCGTCGGAGCTTCAGCGGCGTTGATCTCGATGAGCGGAGGCAATGGGAAGAAGGAACGGCAGGCGCCTATTGCAGCATCCGATGGAACCCGGATCATCATCCGTCCTTCCCGCAGCCGTTTGCAGCAGGAGTGGGAATTTCAGACTGCGACATGGAGTTGATCCATTTTGTAGCCACAACACATCCAAAAATGAGAAGAGAAGAGCTAGCGGGGATAGCGGATCTTGAAGCAGATCTCAGATTCTCACCCCTCGCAACAGCCAACAGTCATCCATGCGCCCCGCGAAAGGCACTGGCAAATGCCATCCGCGTGCTTGTGCAACAGTCGCCCAAGCCGCGCGAATCGAGAACAGGAATGGAATACGGGATAATAATGCAAAGGATGCTTGAAGAGAACGAAGCGGTAGAAGGACACTGTCGCACTGAAAAAATAGAAGAGAGGTGCATCCAGGTATAAGCCCCATGAAGTCCTGTGTTGCGCCGACTGGCAGACCTCACACACATGATGCAATGCTTGGCACTGAAAGATGTCCGGCGGCTTTGAGGCGCAGAGTGAACTTGGCGGCGGTTTGTAAAAAAAAAATGCTCCGGACGAACGCATGTCCTCGGGTGGTTCGAACCACCGTCGCTCCCATATACATTGTTACAGGACTGGATGTTGGGGAGTGAGCTGCATTGCTCCACAAGGACCTGATTGTAGATGGTAACACAGGCTGTGTGTTCCAATTTGCAGGCGAGTATAATCGTGCTCTCCCAGTAGCAGAAATGTCGACAATTGGTGTAACGACACATGCGCGGTGCTGAAAAATTCCTGCGGTGTAACCATATGGTCGGGGCGGACAGAGGGAAGACCCCAAGGAAGAGAAAAGAAAGGAAAAGAATACAGAAGTGTTATGTCCTCGGGTGGGTTCGAACCACCACCTCTCCCATGTAATGCTGGAGGATGAATTTGATTTTGTGGGAGTGAGCTTCATTGCCTCCACGAAGACTTGTTCTCATCGAAAGCAATACTGAGAGTCCGGGGAGAAAAAGATGCGTGCTTGCTCTAATGTTGAACTGATTGAAGTCTGCTTCTCAGGTCACCTTCAGCGTTCAAGCCAGGGGGATGACTCAACAAAATAGAAGGAATCCTGTGCTGGTGGGAACAAAAAAGGAGGGGAAAAAGAATCACCACTTCTATGCATGCCCCCGGGTGGATTCGAACCACCGGCGCCCCCAGATCTGCTCGCAACACGGGAAGTTGTGGGAGTTGAGCTGCACTGCTCCACAAGGACCTGGATTATACAAGGTAACAATGGGTGTGCGGGTTCTGATTTCCAGACAAGTTTGTCACAGCAGAAATGTGAATAATTTCTGTATGAGCACACCATCAGCACTAAAAGGTTTCCCTTTACCAAAGAAAAAGGAGGAAAAACGACGGAGACTCCTGCATGTCCTCGGGGGATTCGAACCACCCGGCTCTCCCATGGCAGACTCTCAATTGTTATTGTTGTGGGAGTGAGCTTCATTACTCCACACGGACTTGTTCTTATTCTAAAGCAATACTGAGAATCAAGGGAAGAAAGAGAAGTGCGCTTCTCAGGGTTGTCGTTGGAGGTGGGCGTTGAGGGCTATCGGCCCGAAATCGGATCAACGCCCAAAGCAGGTGATGGGACTCTCTGAGGCAAACACTGGCATACCGCGCCAGCTCGCTCCCCACTCTTCACTTTGCATCGATGCACGCCTCGCCTCTCCGCCGCCAGCTCGGCGGGCTTGTCCCTCCCAAAATCGCTACCCCGCGTCTCGTCGTGCGTGTCCCGTCCTTCCCCTGTCTTTCCGCTCCGTGTCCTTCCGTGCCCTTCCGCATTCCCTCTGCCTTCCCGCCCACCTTCCCTCTCCTCTCTCCCTGTTCTGATACTGACCGCCCACCCCGCAGACCGGCAACTCCGGCGCCACCCTCACCCCGCTAGTAGACTTCTACTCCAAGCTCCCCAAGGGCCCCGCCCCCGCGCGCTTCGGCGGCCTCAAAGGCCGCTTCTTCAGCGGCAAGAACGCGAGTGTGGCGCCCCCGTGCTCGCGCTCATCGGCGGCATCTTTCTGATTGGGTATACGCTCGATTATCAGCGTGCGTGTTGCTCGTTTTTCAAGCTGGACACTGCGCTGACCTATCCGATCCTCTATCCTCCTCGTACTGGTACCCGCAATGGCCGCCGACAGTCCACCTCAGTGCGTCCCCTTCCCTTCGTACCCTCCCTTCTCTGACCTCGTTTTCGTCTTATCCAGAACACCACAAGAACAACGCGCACTAGATCCAGCGCTCGACGTCGGCGGCGCCTGTGGGGAGAGTGGAAGCAGTAGAATGCGATACCGTGTGTTGTTACTCTGAATTGACTTGCGCACTGTGCGGCCCCTTCCGATCCCCGTCTATCGCCGCCGCCCGCTCCGCCGTCCGCTCAACGTCTCGGCCGCCTTGAGGCTCTGCTGGCCTATGCCTACATGCTCGACCTCCGCGCGCCATCTGAGGTGGCTCGACTTGGCCGGTGCCCGCCTTGGCCGCCGTCTGCCCTGACGCGACTCGGCGCCAATTGCTCTGTCGCCCGCTCGGCGTCCTCGCTACCCAGCGCGCCCCGCTCGCCCTCTCGTCCCCCGCCCGCGGATGCTCGCGCGCGAGCCGCTCCTTTCCCCGCCGTGCGCAAGGGCGACTGAAGCTTAGCAACGTGCGGCGCGCGCGCGCGTCAGTTAGTCGGGTCGAGTCCGCGCCCGTGTGATGGAGATGTGATATGAGATGCTGAGGCGCCGGCTGACCCGCGCTAGTAGAATTGCGTCTTCTGCGCCGTGGTGTATGCGTCGCGCGGAGTCCAGCAGTCAGAGTCTACATCTACTCGGTAACAGCGAGTCGCAGCACTCGTGCGAGCGCTGCCTGCCCGCCTTCTATGCGGATGGTGAAACAACCAATCAATCGCATTCGGGCGGCTGCGCGTCGGCGACGCCAAACCGACGCTGTCTGCCCGTACAACAGCACACTCTGACAAGTCCGCGTGGAGCAATGCAGCTCACTCCGCAAAAACATTGATGGGTGTAGGCAGAGAGAGACGGCGGTTCGAGTCCGCCCGGGGACTTACCTGAACTGAGTAGTCTTTTTGTCGTGGGACCGAGTATAGTGCTGTAGATCCCGCGGCGCTT